>JAOYSI010002506.1:0-15994 GCA_025775065.1 Hiodon alosoides
ATAACATGTTGCTGGCGTTTATATAAATATAAGGTGGCTATCAGAACTTAATAAAATATTAACTATTGATTTATAAACAAAATTATTAACATCAGTAATTACTCTGCAGACTCATTGGCGGGCGTTGTACGGTTTACATTTGAAAGCCATTTTTGCATGTCCATGTTTGGCAAACGCAAGTTTGGAAACAACTGTTCGTTCATAATATGGCAAGATCCGCAATCAAAAAAAAAAAAAATTAATCAATACATTAAAAAAACAACACCTGGAAAACGGAAACAGAAACTATAACTACTTCTTAACAGTATTGTTTATGCACGCTAAAAGATGACAAAAGTAACGGATGAAAGTGATTTAAAAATGTTACTTTTAAATTGTCTAGAATACGAGAAAAGCTAGCAAGTTAATTTTAAAAATAAAACATCAACAATGTTAACATTAAAGAAAGCAAATATAACAAACTGCGAAAATAGTTATTCTAAAAGCATACCTTTAAGTTCCACCTAACTGGGCTTTGTATTTCAATTTACAATAAAAAAAAATATTGTAAATCTCGTTGTTTACACTGATTTGCAGTCACCACCACTGACCTGGCAAAGCGACTAGGAATCACTTCCTTAGCAACCACTCACCAAACCATATTACTGGTGGAATCTGTCACATGGTACTTATTACAGGAAAAACTTTTAAGTTTAAAAAAAAAAAGGCCGGAAGTGTCCAGTGTGGTAAAAAAAAAAAAAAATGGAATGACTTCTTTAATTTCGTTCGTTTAAAAAAAATTAGAATATATTCTAGAATATAATAGAATATGAATTTAGGTAATTTTTGTAAGTATGGCAAAATTATATTGTTTTGTAACATTAATGTAATCACTGTTTCTAAACTGCATTTGATGTAATGGTGGAAGCAAATTCACTTCCCAGAAGGATAATTGCTGTACATACACTGCTTTGTAAATGTGTTTGGGGAATCTTAACAACGACAAATATCACTCCACTGAGAAAGAGAGGAACACACTAACACACATAGGCCCTGGAAAAGTGGAATCAGGGGTCTGGTCCCCACATAGAAGAGAAGTAGTGAATGGAATAGAATGGAGTCAAACTTTTTAGCCATTGTGTTAAGTGCATGCATATGCATTATGTCAGCATACTATTTTCCGGCCTGTGGAAAGACAAGTCTAGAAACAGTCTAGAACATTTCTTTTATTCCTTTCTACAGAAAACATTTTAATTCCAGACATGCTGCTTATCATACAATATTTGCGATAAATAAATAAATAAATTTTGCCTAAATAAAAGGTTTGGTCTCTCTAGGTCAACTTTGTAGACAAGCCTTTGCGTATCTGTGTGGGTGGGTGGGTATTCTCCTAATTGTTTGTCTGTGAACAGGAAATTTGAAAACATGTGATGTGTGCAACAGTTCTAATCTTTTGAGATTAGGGGAAAATATTCTGATCTGCACAGAAACACAACAGACATGAAAATAAATAAATTATCTTGTAAGACTGTACAGAAACAAACAAATAAATGACAATACACACTGATGGACACAAACTGTCTCGCCTCATTTCATCTGGGGCTTAGTTCATAGTTCATCTCTGGCCTGTGAATGCACAGGGTCTTCTTTTTATGCTGTGTATCCAAAATTGCAGGTTAACAGCCCCTTACAGACGACAGATATGCGCAGACCTGTGAGCATAGTTCGGTATAGCTAATGAATCAAGAATCATGCTCATTCTGACTGCCATCTTCATTCCTGGTTATTCCAGTGATTATTTTAAGGTAGAGAAAGGGATGGGAAAACAAGAAAGGAATACAGTATTATGAAGTATAAGATTGTGAATACAGGGAGTACAAAAATATAAATTGACTGCAGTATAGACAGACACAGACAATCACAAATATGCCAATGAAGATGGGAACACTAAGCACAGTTATATATATAAAAATATGCTTCTACTTATTATCTTTTTAATCCACATTTTTACATTTATATTCACTACATTGTTAGAACGATAATATAGGGAAATAATAAGAGGTATTTCTTGTTTTTGTTTTTTTGCAAAGGTCTTGAGGAAACAGTTTGTCTCTGGAAACAGAAGGTCAAACATTCAGCGTCCTTTCCCCTAAAACGCGAACCCTCCACAGTCAAAGGCGTCAAAATCTGAGTCCCCCTCAAAGTCGAAGCTGTCGAAGTGCGGCGAGTCGACGGCCTGGCTGCAGGAGTGGTGCGCTCCCCCTGACGCCAGGTGGACTGCGGAGGGCACATCTGCGGGCCTGACGTCGGGCGGGGGCGAGGAGCAGGAGCCCAGGTAGCCCAGCGCCGAGGAGGCGGCTGCCCCTCCCATGAGGAGGTAGACGGCCCTCACTGCCTGGGCGTCGCTGCTGGTGCCGTGACGCAGGCAGCTCGGAGAGGGATGAGGAGACGCCTTAGCGCTTCTCGGCACCCACGGTGACTTATTACCTGCAAAGGGATGAGGAGGGACTCAGAGGCAGTCAGAGAGGAACAGGGGTAGAGGCACCAGTGTACCTGAACAGATTTGCATGTTGACCGAAAGTCACACGCACAGCTGAAGGCTTATGGCCCGGCATACACTCAGCCTCATACAAGCAGTCACAAATAAAATCAGAGCTCAGAACAGAGTAGCACATATCACTAAACCGTGGGGAAAAAATAAAGCTTTTTTCACCCCCAACAAAACACTCTCACCTCTATCTCTGTTGTTGGGAGCGTCTCTGTTGCTGGTGCCAGGGGTTGGGGGATCCTTGTCACTGAACCGTGGGCTTAAGGGCTCTTTCTCACCAACTGGTTCAGAGAGGGGGTCATGATCCGTGATGCTCTGGGTGGGACCCTGGTGGTGCTTGCAGGAGCGCAGGGGGGATAAGATGCTCTAAATTGGAAAAGGACAACACTGCCGTTATGCTAGCCCAGATGTGCGGGTCTGTGGCTTACACAGCGGTGCTGACACTCCAATAATCTGGGTTTGTTTGCGGAGCAAAAAGGCATGGGCTTACCTCTCTCACCTTCCTCATCATGTTCAGCCATTGACTGTGTGGAGATGGCAACACAATTGTCACTAAATTGTATAACTGACAAGAAAGTGGAGTATTAAAACATCGACGGCAACCATTTTTTAGAACAAATTGAGTTTTTGGAATTGGAGTTGACCAGAATAGGTTTCAAATGAGTTTACAATGAAAGAAAATTCAATATAATAAAACGACCATCCATTCCAGTACTGGCTTATACCTGCACTCGTTGGGGCTGTCGGCCAAGAGCAATAGGAACTTATACTGGGGCAGGATCAGTGCTAGGCAGCAGTCCCTACGGGCTCCCAGGGGCAACCGCGGCAAATCCAAGATCTCTTTGCCTTCCACAATAGCTTCGCAGCCACCCTGCAGTGCTACCACCTGGTCAGGAGGAGAATCAGCATCGCGGCAAACCAGCACACTTCCTTCTGCCGTTAACACAAGGTACTTCTCCTTCCACTGTTTGAACATAAAACCACCTGGATCAGGAATAATGGGGGGGGGGGGGGCAGATGGGGCAGGAAAAGCAGAGAGAGCAAGGATGGTTTAAACATATATTGGAACAAGGCTAGAGGTTCCGTGTGAGAGAACAAATAGGATAAATTGTCCAAAAGGAGCTGGCTGCAGAAAATGCCCAATTTTAATACTTTAGTGGTAGTGGATATGTCAACAGCATTTACAGAGGAAACGGTAAACAGGTAAAGCCCAAGCAAAGTGATTATTTTTGTTACTGTAGTAATTACCGTAATGAAGATAAAATGGATTGGTATGTCAGGTGATACAAATACGTGCAATCTCACTGTTGCTCTCTCATCCTCTGGGATTAGTCCTAGTGTATAAACAGAGATTGTACACCACAGCTCATGGTAAACACAACGGATGGAGCAACATATTTTCGCACTATAAACACACTGCTGGCAAACATACTCATACAATTGATGCCGTGATGGGTCAATTACCACCTGCAGGTTAGATTATTTTGACAGGGGGAGTAGAGATCTGTTTTACAAATAACCGTTCCCCCGTCTTTGCAGTGCAGAATGTGCTACATTAGAGTGGATAAATCCTTTGCTACAGGGACGTCCGGGTTGAAGAGTAAGAGCCTATCAGGACATAATCTGACAGCTGGAATCTGGGATGTTCAGCTTATTCGTTTTATATATTTTTTTATCTCCAGACCCATGGCAGACAGATATCTTTTCAGCTTGGCCGTCGCCGTTCTGATGTTTGCTATAGGGATTCTTGGCAACATCCACCACAGATCTGCATCTTTTCAGAGCACCAGCCTCATGACAAGAACGTTCCTCTACTACTGTGTTGTGTGGGCAGAGCATCCAGCCTGACTTAGCGCTTAGAACAGACTTGTAATAGATTGGCCCTGGTAGCTAGTATTTCTATGTCTGAATTTCTGTACATTACTGAATTAGCCCCAAATATCGAAAGCACCTTTCTTGAAATGCTTGAGACAAAGCATCATCTTACAACACAACACAACACAACAGTTTAATCTCTTGAAATATGTATGTCTTCTATGTCAAAAATTGTTAGCTTTATTTTACCCATTAATATAGCTAGATATTTAGGCAGTAAATATAGTTCATGATTAGGTAGGAATTTTATATAAAATGAGTTACATTTTACATTTACATTTTAGTCATTTAGCAGATGCTCTTATCCAGAGCGACGTGCATAAGTGCCGTTTTTTAGGGGTTAACATGTAATTAGAAACTGAGCTACCATGCCCTAATGTCCAGTACTGCAAGAAGGTACGAATAATTACGACATTAAGGAAACACCTTCATTATGGGTCCAAACCGGTGCCTCTGCAAGTAGAACCTGAACCTGGAAACCTTGAAACAAGTATATTTCAGGTCTTCAACCCTGTGTGGATGGCTGTATGAAAAGTGATATACACTAGATACCTACACGATTTTGAGACCCACCTGCTCCCCAGAAAGAGACCACCACTAATATTCCAGTGTTACACCATTCTCACAGCAGAGCATGGCATCCACACACTAGATTCACAAATCACAGGGCTAACCTGACACACGGCAGAGGTGCTAACTGCTTCTTCAGCTAGCAGCCAGGATTCAACAGACTCTCATCATACTCTCATCAGTTTCACGCGTTCTTCCTTTCAGTCCAGGGTCAACATAGCTTTGCAAAAAATCTCCACAAGGTTTACCTTTTCACAGGATCACTTTTAACCATCGTAGCAATCCAGATCATTTCAATTACTTTGTTTGTGTGTCTCAGTCTCATATCTTTTTGACAAGGATAATAGGAATTAAAAATGAAAAAGATTATGTAAACAACAACATATTCAGGTTTTCAGGCTATTACATTGCTTACGTCAAATTTGATTCAATATGATTATTAGAATAGAATCAAAATTAAAGCCTAGGACTAATTCAGGCTGTTGGAATTGCACTAGATACGCAATATTCGCATATAGGTCTTTTAAGAGTCTAGGAGTTTCCTACCATATTTCCTGAGGAAGCCACGTTGTATTCCCAAAGTGCGGTCAGCCTCCATCGGTGACAGGGTGCAAGATTGAGACCACGCAGAAGAAAGCCCAACTGCAGGAGCCTCTGTACGTGTTTGTCTGTGAGTCTAATAGAGAGACGGAGAGTGACAGAGACACTGCATGTGTGAGCGTGAGCTCGTAAGTGAGCATGTGCAGTAGGAAGAGGGAATAATCTCCCACACAGAGAGAGGCGGAGGACTAACCACCTCAATCACAAGGTCACCAAGATGGGGTGGGGTTGGCACAGCAGGCTCAAATCAAACGGTCAGCCGCCAACGTATAGTAATGACGAAAAATAATCCTATAAATATTTTCAATCAGGATTTGCAAAATCACATTAGACTCACCAGATGTCCAATTCTCTTTTCCCCTCTTTTCTATTAATCACACGGTCTATACTATGCAAACTCCAGAAGATTAGGCACAACGACAAAGCACATTCACTACATCTCTTCTTTGTGCACATCTAATGACAGACAAAACCTGCAATAAGCATAGGGCAGTCTTCCAAAGACATGCACGCACAGCATTTGCTAGTTTTCGCTCATCCCTAGGTTAACCCAACCCAGGGATGGCCCCGGAGCAATGAAATCACAGTGACAATCCCCTACAGACTTTTCATTCCATAACCTGGGATTACTGGCCAGGAGGGATTTCTTTTCTTAACTTTTTGGGTGCTGAGGGGATGATCTTTTTAAATCTATATTGTCAGTCAGCTCCATACCATTAATGATTTCCTATACTTGGGTGTTCATCATTTTTATAATTCCCAGTGCAAAGTGACAGGACAGTTATATAAATTAATGTCCATTTATGTCCATTGTCAACACACGTCTATCATATAGCATCAATAAACGAGTCACTGCATATTTATTTGTATTTAAAAATAAGGAATATAAAGTATATGTTCATATTTCAAATAGTATGCACATCATTTGATATAGATTATATTGATATTTTAACAAATGAGAACAAATTTAAGGGATTGTGCTTGAAATTGGGTTGTTCTTGGCTGCCTTTCTGATTTTTACATGGTTTAATGTTACATTAATGTTTAACCATAAGCTCTTTAATGGTGCACACGCCAATTCTTCTCTCTACATAGGGATACATTGGGTGATTAGGTCAGTGATGCATCTTGCCCTACACATTTTTCCTTTACCCATGGAAACACTAACCAAGCTGCTACATGGTTTTGTTTTATCCCCAATTAAAATATGGCATTATGAAAATCCAATATCCCTTTAATCACTACTCAATGTATGCAATATAATGCGGCCTCACCAGCGTATACTTGCTTTCTGTGACACTTTTAGTACATAAAAGACAAGATACGAAATAAAATTATAATTCATTACGGATTCCCTTGTGGTGGACGATGCAAGAGTCCCTTCAGCGATCCCAGTGAAAGACTCCTTTGTATATGCAGACACCGCAGCCCATCGCTCAGTGCAATCCCATGGTGCTTCATTAACAAAATATTGGTCTGGACTCACGGATTGCAAGTCCAATTTAATGGCCTCATCTAGAAAAAAATCACTATATGTTTTGGTCTCATAATGACCCATTAAATCCTAGCAAGTAGAGCAGTCACCTTGCGGACTTTAATGAGAGATGTCATCCTAGCTCAATCTGGCACAATGCAGCCTTTAACACCATTTATCAACCTTTAGTTCCCCTAACTGGCCTCAGGGATACCTATATTATAGGTATATAGCTGATTCTGTTATTCATCTAATTGAGTAATCCTGCAAATCACAGCCTTGTGCATGGTTAGTGAGCCTGATATCAGAGTTCAACATGGATATCTTTTGGAATGTTATTTGGTCTAACGTGTTCGATAGGTGTGTTGTTCATTTCGATGATCAAAAACCAAAAACTATTTTAAAACTATGAACGGGGGGGCTACTAACCTCTAAAGTGAAGCCTTTTACCCGCTTGGCAATCGCCTAGACGCCTGAGACTCACATTTTTACACTTTTAAAATCACAATTATTATTATTTATATTTTAAGGAATAATGTGAAATGTATAACGTAACAGACAAAATGAAATTCACCCTATAACGCGGAGATCGCACAACGAGCAACACAGAGCAAAAGAAAAGTGCCACGGCTTTTCACAATACTTCTGCCACTGAACTGTTTCTAACCCGAAGCTGTACTATGAATTTTATCAATTCCCAGACTGCATGTGAGAGAGTCGATCTTCTCGTCTCTGCGGCAATGCTGTCATCAGCCATACGGGAGCAGCAGCACTCAATTTGCTATGTGGACCCCGAACACAGCTGGGTCAAATTTCAAATGAATGCAGCCCTCTCTTTAGTGTCCTGTTTGCTCGCAGACTGTCTCAGCTCCTCACCACACCCAGAAGAAGTATGGTGTTGAGCGCAATGGGAAGCATCGCATGTTTAACGGTCCTATTTTACTATTTATTTCATTAGGCTTATGTTGAGTTTTTCCTTTTCTATAAGCAATGAATGTATACATGAATGCGTATATGTAAGTTTATTTGGGCGTTAAAACCAGTATGAATTCAGATACCCATGATATACTATAGTCTATCAATTACAAAATAAAACGTATGTTATTTTTTAAATAATTTGTATCAATACATTTTATTATATTAATGTAATTTTAATAAACTTCAATAAGTTAGTATTTAGACAGAAGTCATTTTAATACGATTTAATTCATTTCCCAATTCAAACTCATCTACTCCTCATCAAGTATATGAGGGATAACAGATGAGCTCCTATAATAGCTGACAAGTGACAAGTACTCCCCTTCCTGCATGGGAGTTGTTCTGCGCTTCTTCTGCCCTTCAGAAACTACAATCACACATAATTATCTGGCCTAAAAGGGACAATTGTGGCCCACCGTATGTAGATGTAACATCTTGCACGTTGATACCACGTTAGTCTCACCACACAAGATATGGCAATCATCTACCAAGCATCTTGGACCACCTTGTCAGCTGAGACACTGGATGCTGAAGTAGTCACGAGCATTCTACTGCGTGAGTTTGCCAGGCTGTCATGGCTCACATCAGCTGTTCAACCTGTGTGAAAGGCAACGCCTTTGAACTCTTGGTTTTCTGTTGCCTCTGGTTTGATTGAATATTAGAATGGTTAAAATTGCGTGACCTCCGCTACTTTGAACTTGGTGAAGCAACCCCCCGGTTGTAGGTGCATGTCCGAACGAATCCCGCTTTTGTCAATAACGCCTTTCAGAAGCCATGCAAAAGCAACGGAGGGGCTGACCCAAGACAAAATTGACTAACCTAATAAACTGGCCACTGAGAAGAAAGTTGCGGAAATGTCAGTAAACTTGTAATAGTTATAAATGTTAATTTTACGGGATTTTCACGTTATTATAATATTTTTTTTAAACACACAGTCCACTGTTTGTTTTTTTAACATTGAAACATTCTTGCAAATTACACGTATTGTTACGAATGTCTGTTTACAGTGTCGAAATGGCTAGTTAACGAATAGTAAATCTAAGATATTAAGTGATAATATTTCTAAAATAAACTGAGACGTCAAAGAAATAAGTATACATACAATATATTGAACTACCTCTGAGAGGCAGAGAAAACGGAGGGAGGTTGCGGAGGAGGGAGGTAGAGGGGAGGAGAAAACGAGAGAATGGAAATAAGTTAGACATAGGAAAGAAAGATAACTGTGCTAAGACTTAGTGAAAAATGACTACGGAAAACAGCAGAGAAAGCAGGCTGACAAAAGACCGCTCAGACTTTTGGACTAGAAAATCGATTTAGATCTCATTAAACTTAAATCGCTGGCTCAAATATTTGACCACCCTTTTGCTGTTCTTCATTAATTTCGTACAACGAAACACGCTACTTTTTTTTAACTTTGATTTAATATTTAACTTCATGTTTTTTAAATAACTTTTTCGTCATCATATGCAATCCCAAACAATAAAGTCTGAATAAATATCAGTAAAGTCAAGTCGTTTCTATTAGGAAACACTGATATTTTATTTATTTAAATGAAATTAAAAATAAGATAGCTCGAGTGAAAGGAAAGTAAACCTGCGAACTGGTCGGTTAACACTTCACTCTTCAATTTTTTTTTTTTTTTTTTGTGGCATCCGTGGAGGCTGGAGCAATGTGGTAACAAGGAGTGACTGTCCAAAAGGCAGGCTACTCCTCAAAGCACAGTCGGAATTCAACTCGAAGGTCATCCAAAAAAAAAAAAAGGAAGAAAGATAATGAACGGTGTGGCAGAAGGTTACCTGTTGTTCATTGTGTCTTTATCCTGGTGGGGAATTGTATGCAACGTCGATTTTTTGCGGGGTAAGTATACAGAACATCATACATTTTGGTATATATTTGAGGTATGATGATGATTAAGACATTGGAATGACACGTCAGTACGTTTAGTTATAAATAAAAGTTAAAATTTTAAGCTCCATAAAAAGGTTTCATACATTGTTGTTATAATATGACGATTGCTTTTGTAATAGGTATTGGTATGTAACTGATTTCTGGAGAGTTGTTACAACATGTAAATTACCACAATAATGACAAATTAATAAAAACAGCTTGTGCTATAGTTTACATTCATCAGATGGCTAAATAGGGATAGCAGCACAGGACACCTATCTAAACAGAGCCCATGCAGTAACTGGGTGCACTGGTCACTCTGTGAGTGTAACTTTGACTTCAAAAGACCTCCCCAGACTAAAGTTGAGAAGGAAATGTAGTAAAACTCTGACAGCTACGTTTCTTTTTGCATAGAGAGAGTCTACGGAGATAGCGAGAGTGACCGTTTTGGGGAGAATGTTCGAAGTGAATCAGGGCTGACTCAGAAAGGAAAAAAGATGACTGGGAAGTGGGGGAAAAGTGGGGAGAGATGGGATCGGGGGGGTTAAAAGCATGTGTACCACTCATTTGTGAAGAGTTGAATGTGGACAAATGAGGGATGGAGTTATAAAAATAGCTAGCAGAAGGGAAGCCATGGCATGAAATAAAACCGAAGTTGGAAGAATGAGAAAAGGAGGGAGGGAGGGAGGGAGGGAGCAAAGGGAGGGCTGGTTAATAAATGGAGCCTTTTCGCTCTCTGAGTTACGGATGAAAGATTGGGTTGAGGGAGGGAGGGAGGGAAAATAGTGACGCGGGACAGGGATGAAAATGGGACATAATGAAAAGGTGATTTAGTTTGTGTTGATGTGGACATTTAAAATATCGATGGTACCGTGTTGCCTCAAAAACAAAAATCTTCATGTTTAAAAACAGTGTACCTACATCCTTTTTTATTGTTAGAATAGTGGTTTACTTAATAGCGGAGTCTTTAACTATTAATTATTATTATGTTTATAATGTGAATTTATAGCCTCATTTGATTACGCAGGAGATATTGAGAGCATCCACCTGATCTGTTTGAGTTAAAAGAGAAAAACAGTCCAAAGCTGTCCTTAGAACAGATAAATGAGTTAGGTAGGTTAGGTAGGTTATTGTTTTAAAAGATTTACTTTAGTTTTGCTCCTCATCATGTTTCAAAAGTACACACCTGTGTGTCTAAGGCCTGCCGATTTTTTTGGTGGTTAGGTAATGCAAACGAGACGGATAGTTACATCGAAAGTATTATTTGTGTGCTCATGCATCTTCTATTAAACAAAATCTTTCTATCAAACACGTCTTTGCTTGAGACAGCAATAACCTCATAAGCATACTGTCTGAAATTCTTCCGTTATTAGAAACATACAGTCCTGAAATTTTACTACATAAACACTGACATGTGCCAGATGCCAGATGCTGAGGAAAAATCCAACATTAGCTAAATCCAAGCACCCCACTTTCCCTCATAGTGAATCATATTGGTTATGAAAATGCTGTATGAATAGCATAAAAGGGAAATGTATCAGACAGAAAAGAAGAAGCTGCACTGCAGAATGGTCTGAATGTGGGAGAATGTGAGAGCCAGGGAAGAGAGGACAGGAAGTGACCCAGTGAAGGTAACTATTTGCAGTGGTGGGGTATCTCCCACAGTCATTTATATATACCGACCTCAAAACTAGTTGAATGTGTATAAAAACAGCTGTTGGCGTATATTGATGTAATGGGCTGCTGGATATTTGTATAACAATTTAAATCATTTCATTGTTTATTTTGGATCTTCTCCTTGCACTTGTTATTATGGCAATCTTATTTCAAGTTACGCGTATTTCACTCTGCGCCAATGGACATGTTTTGCTTTCAAGATCTCTGCAATCGTTTAAAATCAGTGAAAAACTCCTATTGCCCTATTTTGCTTATTTTAGTCACGGAAGTAAATCAATTGTAAAAACAGAGAGAAAAGAGTGAGTACGGAAGCGTGGCTTTGATGAGAGAATAATATGACCCACAGGGACATCAGGTGAAAGATGAGAAGTTTATCTCTGAGACACTGCAGGGCTGGGTTGACTAGCCTGAGAACATCCTGAAAATAAGAATGAAGGGACCATAAGAGGAGGGAAGAATCCAGACTGCATTTATACAGTGTCCAGTCCTCCTTTACTATGGTGAAAGAAATATGTGTAGGGTCCCTTTGAAATATGATGTACCCTTGTCTCTAATTGCCCATGCATTTAAAACGAATTTATAAACATTAAACCAATGCAAATCTTATAGATAGAAGAAAAGACAGACAGGCAAGGCTGTTTTTCATGATGTACAAACAAACGAGTTGGCTAGACATGTTTTTCGGCATGCCTGTAAGAGTGCATGAGTGAGAGGGGAGTGTGTTCGGGAGTGGAAGATATTGACGAGCAGCTCAAGCAAGTATTCTCACCGGTCTCTTCCGATAAGTCCTGAATGGCAACATTGTGTAGCAGTATTCCTGTTATCAGTCTGGGCTACAGCTGTTAAATGCTACAGGGCGGTTCTGAGATTCAGTCTAAAGCCCAGGTCACACATGCCCAGTGTAAACACACTTTGATGGAGGAATAACACTGCGGAAAATAGTCGGCAGAATTTGAGAGCTGAAAATATTATTGCAGCTCAAACATATTATCAGCATATATTTATGCTGTAAATGACCAACACAGCTAGCTAATAAATTATTTTCCCACTACAAAAATATGCATCTTTACATCAATTGTGTGGGTCGCATAGAGATCGCTTGTGTCTCTGTGTGTCATTTTGACTGCTCTCTCTCTCTCTCTCTCTCTCTCTCTCTCTCTCTCTCTCTCTCTCTCTCTCTCTCTCTCTCTCTCCCTCAGAGGTGCACTTCACCCAGAGCCCCGAGAACGTGACCTTGTCCCTGGGCAGACCCGTGAAGTTGCGCTGCGCTCTGCGAGTGGGCAACGGGGATGGTGACCCGCCAGATGTGACGTGGCAGCGGGACGGCCAGCCCCTGGACCTTGCCGACACCAACCAGATGCAGGTGCCCATCGGCGAGGAAGGCTGGCTGACCGTCAGCGAGCTCAGGTGCGTTCCCAGGGCGTCTGGCAGCGGGCGGGTGGAGCAGCTTGAGTGCAGCGGCGCCCCTCTCACTGTTCTTGCCGCGTGTGCAGGATCAAGGCGGTGCAGCTGTCAGACATGGGGGGCTACTGCTGTGAGGTGACCGTGGGGGGGGAGAAGTCGCTGTCACTGGAGGGTTACATCACACTGGAGGGTGAGACATCACTGGTCTTCTGCAGTCGTTCATGTAGCAACTGGAAGGTAAAATAACCGCAAATAACGGTAAAGAGGTAAACCCAACGGTAACGACAGAATCGGTAGGAAAATGTGAAATTTGTGGAAGAAGCAGTTGCAAATCAAATGTGGAAATAAATGTGGACCAGAATGAGTAATGGATAATTAAACCAGATATGTCAAAGTCCACATGGGCAGTCTTCCAATCCATACAGAGTGACGTTGGAATAACTGAAGTGTGAATCTTGTGACACTCCCCAGGTCTACCTCACTTCTCGGTGCAGCCCCTCGACATGCTAGTGACCGCCAACAGCAGCCTGAGCCTCCGCTGCGTGGCCCACGGGCCCCCGGAGCCAGTCTGGATTATCTGGCTGCAGAACGGGTTTTCACTGGCCCCCCAGCACCCAGCCAGCCAGTCTCCCTCCACGCTCACCATAAAAGGTACTGTCTCACTCTTCTGTCAACAGGTGCAGTTCTTCTCACTTTCTTCTTATCAAAACCTTGAATTTCGTCCACCATTGGGGTACTAATGATCGATTTAAACAGTCCAAACAAGCTGATGAAATGAGTTTCCCAAACTTTATTAAGGGTGTGGTTTTAGAAACCTGGAGGGACCGTTCTCTGGTAGAAGGCCTAAGAAGCTGCAATCCCTGCCTCTATAACTCTAGTTGTTAGCAGAGCCCTTTGAACATCACCAGTGCATCACCAGAGTTAGTGGTCCAGTTACTGATTATGCCTTATTTATTCAGAATGTGGCTGTCAAGCTTCAGCCATTGCAGGCTGAGCACAAACCACAACAGCTGGATGGATGTGCCCTCTGTTCCAGCCCCGTTGACTCAGGGCCCAGGAGTCAGCCACAACAGCTGTGACTCATCGGGGCTCGCTGACCACTGGAGGGGGCTTACTCATAGGCCTGGAATGAGTTTGGGTCTCTATCAAACCTCTGGTCCAAAAAAACAGCAGCACATCTGAAAGCTGTGCTGGGCGTCACAGACACACACAACACACGGCCAGGAGGTTCACACAGAGACACACAAAACACACTGTCAGCAGGTTCACACAGAGAAACACAACACACGGCCTGCAGGTTCACACAGAGACACACAAAACACACTGTCAGCAGGTTCACACAGAGAAACACAACACACTGTCAGCAGGTTCATACAGAGAAACACACAGCATACGGCCTGCAGGTTCACACAGAGACACACACAGCACACGGCCAGGAGGTTCACACAGAGAAACACACAGCACACTGCCAGCAGGTTCACACAGAGAAACACACAGCACACTGCCAGCAGGTTCACACAGAGAAACACACAGCATACGGCCTGCAGGTTCACACAGAGACACACATAACGTACTGTCAGCAGGTTCACACAGAGACACACATAACGTACCGTCAGCAGGTTCACACAGAGAAACACACAGCACACTGTCAGCAGGTTCACACAGAGAAACACAAAGCACACGGTGCAGGTTCACACAGAGACACACATAACGTACCGTCAGCAGGTTCATACAGAGAAACACACAGCACACTGTCAGCAGGTTCACACAGAGAAACACACAGCACACGGCCTGCAGGTTCACACAGAGACACACATAACGTACCGTCAGCAGGTTCATACAGAGAAACACAAAGCACACTGTCAGCAGGTTCACACAGAGAAACACACAGCACACGGCCTGCAGGTTCACACAGAGACACACATAACGTACCGTCAGCAGGTTCATACAGAGAAACACACAGCACACGGCCTGCAGGTTCACACAGAGAAACACACAGCACACGGCCTGCAGGTTCACACAGAGACACACACAGCACACGGTGCAGGTTCACACAGAGACACACATAACGTACCGTCAGCAGGTTCATACAGAGAAACACACAGCACACGGCCTGCAGGTTCACACAGAGAAACACACAGCACACGGCCTGCAGGTTCACACAGAGACACACACAGCACACGGTGCAGGTTCACACAGAGACACACATAACGTACCGTCAGCAGGTTCATACAGAGAAACACACAGCACACGGCCTGCAGGTTCACACAGAGACACACATAACGTACCATCAGCAGGTTCACACAGAGAAACACACAGCTTAGTTCGTCAGTCCACAGCATGGCACACAACAGCAAGGTTGCGACAGGTTTGCTGAAGGTTAAGGACCTTTTAAGGCGCTCACACCGAAACCCAGAGCACTCAAAATGTTTGACCTATCGAAGAGCAACGACACGAGCTGTGATGCAAAACAAAGGGGTGAAAGGTTGAGGTGTGTGCCATGGGAACACGGGACGCTTGAATCATCCCTCCCTGCAGTCACATTCACTCATTCTCTCTGGTGTCGGCTCTGACAGAGTATTGCACGCCACACATTGCAAAGAGCGTCTGGAGACATTCTCAGTCTTGAACATTTGCTTTTCAAAGGACAAAAACAAGTTTACAACAGGGAGAGCTTATATGAATGAGGATTGCGTTTGTGAGTGGAATGAGTGAAATGACAAAGGGCTTCTCAGTGCAAGTCAGTGTGCATTTCACAAAACTGTGTTCATCATGCACATCATTACATAATAGCAGTCAAGTGCGTATTGGGTGTGTGCATGTGTGTCCATCTGCGAGTGTGTCTATGTAGTGTGTGTCCGACTGCGTGTCTGTCTGTGTATGTGTGTCTATGTTATGTGTGTGCGCGCGTGTGTGTGTGTGTGTGTGTGTGTGTGTGTGTGCATGTGTGCGTGTGTGTGTGTGTGTGTGCGTGTGTGTGTTTGTGTGCGTGTGTGCGTTTG
>JAOYSI010002507.1:0-15993 GCA_025775065.1 Hiodon alosoides
ATATATAGGAGATAGTTACCAAAGGGACTCACCAAACAGAATGAAGAGCGGCCACAGTTTCATGGTCGTGTGAAAAGTCCACCATTGTCTGATATGTTGTTCTCCGCAGTCAGTGTCCAAATTCAAACCATTTGTTATTTCATTGCCCAAAGAGCTGTTTCCCAGCGCTACTCTCCCACACCACACAGCACCTGCCTACTCCAACGCACGCACACACACACACACACACACCAGACCCAGGGAAGGCCCACGGAGCAGATAAAGTTGCCACAAAACAATGGATAAATCACAGACACAAAGCCCAGAAAAGAAAAAAGAAGAAATTCAGAAATTTTCAAAGGCATTAAGCATTTCCCCACACAAGAAAGCAATACTCTTAACACAGTTTCATTTCAGTTTCAAAGGGCCAGTGCATGTTTTAAATCTCAGTAAGAATATTGCTATATTATTTTTTTTTATTTTTTTAATGTCTCATGTTACAAGTCTCACAAGTAAGACTAATTCCAGCAGTAACTTAATATGTCAGGTTCTCATCGTAATATATGACCATATGCATAGTTGTTTACATTATACAAATAAATTATATTTTAAAATGCTTACAGAATGAAGCACAGTACTGCCCAGTGCCTCGGGATGTATTTCTGGGTGGAGATCTTACAGCGAATCAGCTTTCAACTGGGTCAGTATAACATAATCAGTGAGAAACGTTATACTGCTTCTAATGAAACACTGATAAAACGCATCAAGGCTAATCTGTTTATTACGTCAGTTGTACGGAGAAATAAATATATTACAAAATAAGATTTATTTGTAAATGTACAAACAGAGAGAACTTTAGAAGAGACACCAGCCTTAAACTTCTTGCAAAGTCAGTATAACAAAAGTGGTTGCCTCAGAACGGAAAGATAAAGCCTTTCTTTGTTTATAGGGCTGTCTTGTTTATTTCGCTTTTCAACGGGACAATATCTCAGTATTGGGATCTTTTTCTCAGAAGACTCGCAGATTCACCAATAAAGCAAGTGTTACGCAGAGTATACGTTATAGAACAGAGCAGCATCGGTTCTTTTGAATTCGCAGTGAATTAACAACTTTAAATTAACACAACATGTATTCACGATTTAGATTTTTTTAAATCGCTTTATTTATATATTTTTTTTATATTTTATTTTATTTATTTATAGTTTTTAGCAGGGTAGTCCCGTAATAATATATATGGTCGTCTAACATTTTTTTCATTTAATTAAACAATCCTGATTGGACCAAATTAAAACAAGGTGCCGATGGTGTGATTTAAAGAGTCATTTCCAAGGAGCTAAAACCAGGTAACACGGTTAATGTGGATATCAGTAGTTAATCCGTCAACAGAATGGACAAGGTACTTCCGATTTACAATAGATTGCAGTTAGTTGATGTGTTCGTGAATTTGGATCTGTAGTCCACGCAGTTAATTCGAATTTTATTCGCAGATTCGCCCGGGGTTTCCATCGTTGCCGCAAGAGATAGCCGATATTTTCGCCGAGGACTCCGAAAATGATCAGACCTTTTATGGATTCTCCGACGGTGAAATAAACGCTCTTGACGATGCTGAGGTGATTTATTAATTTTGGCTAGTCCTACCATAAAAATATGCCGAGACAACGTCGATAAAAACGGTCTGCTTGGGTCGTAGCCAGGATTAGATTTTTTTCTTTTTTTTAACTGAAGCAAAAAGCTGAACAGAACTCACCTGGGGTGACCAATTGTTTGTGTTTGCACGTATGTTAAAATCAAATGGTTTAACGTCACCATTAAAATTTTGTTTTTGTTTTTTTGCTCGTAGTTGGTCTGATGTGAACGGGCCTATTGGAAGGTTATTTTTGAATTGATCTTTCTTTCCGTCAGTGCTCCGACAGTGACGGCTCTTACACCAAGAGCATCACCCCGAGAAGAACTCCTCGCCGTTTCACCATCAGATTGGCCCTACGTCCGCGACCAACCTTTCCTTCCAGTGGTGAGGAAGAGGTGGAGGAAGGTGGTGAAGCTGAAACTGAGCACTTTAAATCGCAGGTTGAGAGGAAGCCAAAGTCTCCGCAATCTGGCTCCGATTCTGAAACTGACCGGCATCAAACGTTTCTGGAGAAGAGAGCCTTGAACATCAAAGCTAACAAAGCGATGGTTGGTAAACGTTAGAACGACTCAAACGCATTCTTTTAAAGGGTAATCGTGTAGCACGAGATGCTACCTGCATGTATGCAGACTCTTGCATGCACCGGAGTAGCATCTCTACTCTTATGTCTCTCGCACAAGTAGTCGATCTCTTGCCAGTCAAATGGTCAATTTTTGGAACGCTGTCTTTAAGTTGGCCCAGCTGATGGCCGATCTACAGAAGATGCCAGAAGCGTTAAAGACTGCGCAAGCTGGTCGTCAAAAAGGGTCTCAAAACGTAAGTCGACGCCATCCCAGCACAATCTAGACGCGTTTAGTTTATCCTATAAATGGTTGTTCTTTCTGTTGTATGGGCCGTTCTCCCCATTGTATTACCACGTGCAGGCAGCAGTTCTACCTTAAATGTGATTTTAATTTAATTTTTAATTTTTATTATTATATGCACTATGTCGTCGTCTCCCAGCCTTCAGGTTTGTTCAAAATTGTTTCCTTCAGCGAGCCCCTGCTCGTGCTTCCACGGCTGCTGGCGGAAGTCGCCGGAATCCCGAGCGGGTGTCGAGAAGGACCACCCGCTCCATGGGAGGCTGTGAGAGTTCCACTGATGACCAGCTGGAGAAGAAACTGGAGCTAAGCCTCGAGGAGGAACTCATGGAGGTGGCCGTGGAAACCGAGAACCCATGGCTGTGTTCAGGTTGCCTGGCAACCACTGCATCGAAGATGGAACTGGAACGTTTGTAACCTTTCAGGTGCGACACACCAGGCAGAGACGTGGCGCCCCCAGGCCCAATCAGGCTAAGCCTCACATTGTGCGACCAGTGGAGGATATCGGTCAGGATGAGCTTAGTCTTGTGGCGGATGGTGTTACTGACAAGGTCTACAACAGTGCAACTGTGAGTGTCCTGACCAGATGATTCACTGAGACCTGGCCCTTTGAAGGGGAGGTGGGGGGTGGTTCCACGCTGGTTGACTTGCGACTTGTCTGCAGGGCTCCACGTGTCACCAGTGTCGGCAGAAGACAACGGACACAAAGACGTGTTGCCGCAATGAGGACTGCCGTGGGATCCAGGGGCAATTCTGCGGTCCCTGCCTGCGGAACCGATACGGGGAGGAAGCCCGCAATGCTCTGCTTGACCCGGTTAGAAGCGTAACCTCCGGCCCCTTCTCAGGTCTTGCTTTAAAACCATTTCCTCCAGAACATTTGGTAAGCACAGCCTCGTCTCCAGCTTCGAGCCCCTTCTGTACGCGCTGCTGTTAACCAGCTCAAAACTACAGCGTCTCCAGGAATTGCCGCGAGGAGTCCAGGCTGACGTTTAGTGCAATGACCTTTAAACCCCAAGGTGGGTTTTAGTTCATCCACTGACTGACGTTTGTTTCCCCAGGACTGGCGGTGCCCTCCATGTCGTGGGATCTGTAACTGTAGTTTCTGTCGCCAGCGAGATGGCCGTTGTCCTACAGGCATTCTCTTGCCTCTCGCACAGTACCATGGTTTCTCAGACGTGCACTCCTACCTCAGCAGGTAAGGGGGAGTTGAGGTGTTTTAGGGTTGTTCTGGCATCATGGAGTCTAGTCTTGACTGACAGGATTGGATGATTGAGCCCAGGCAGGCATGCTGTGGTTTGGTGTCTTTGGTCGAGCAGAGGGTTTCGATTCCACCAACCGTGAGATAACGCTGAACTTGCTTTGCAGTCTCCGCAATAATATGAAAACTGGAGAAGACTCGTGACTGGGAGGGGGGGGAACCCTGAAAAGAAGTGCTTCAACTTTGTCACCAGAGGGTGCTCTTTTCCTTTATTTTAAAAACTGTTCAACCTTATCTTTTGAATGACTTCTAATAAAGGATTTTTTATTTTTATTTTTTTTAAACGAACCAAGTCTGCTTTTATCGAATTGGCTCTCTGCAATGAAGAGAAATTTTGGCATGTGCACTGCTACTAAGTATGGCTAAAACAAGTATGTGTTAACAAGTATGATGTGTACTACAAAAGCGTACCACTAGCGCAGGGGCTGACTGAAACAAACCGATCATGCAACTGCAGTCAAAGCAGGCTGAGTTGCTTACATATCACCGGAGAGACAAACCCAACCATAACTGCTGACCAGTGCTTTCGTTGGCTACTTCAGACATGGGACGTAACCTAACTTGGCAGCTAATAAGGGCAACCAATTACCAAGAAGGAATGGAACGGGACCCCAGTTTCTGCTTGGTTAAGACGAGTATTTTAACCATTTGCTTACTAGGCTGTGTGGCAGCGCCGTCTACAATCTGAGACATGGATATTTTGACCACCCAAGGCGTGGGCTAGATTTCTTTTCCCCCCCCATAGGATTTTTGAAACAATTACTCCACCCGCTTCAGGCTGTACTAACGGAAAGGGCCGTAATCGATGGTCTTATTCATGTCATTCTTTATTGGAGGTTCCTTGGGAACAAGATAAAGTAACTGGTACAAGAAATGAAAAATGTTTTGGGGTGTTTTTAGCTCCTTCCCTCCAGACCCTAAAGTTGATGGTGGTACATAGCCTGGGTGTATTTCAGACTGGTTCAAGGGCCATGCTGACAGATTAAATGGGATTGATCGCATTTAGGCTACTTCATGACCCTGGCTAAATTAACATCAATATGCAGAGCATACTTTCAAAGAAAAATCATTCATTTCCCAAGACTTGATGCAAACTCCTTCCCTCAGACATCCAATTTAGACCAGACAAAACTTGTCTAAAAATGTTGTACCACAATTGGATTTAAGTCCAGGAAGGTTTACATTATATCACAAATACATTCATGTGCCATCAAAAGGATATTACACAAGTCATACTGAGTGCAATGCAGATTTTAAAAATTTGATAAGGTAAACAGTTGTTTACCTATAAACCCTAGTGGCAAAATCAAATTTCTACATAACACACCCATACATTAATAACACCTGACGACTGGCCGTTCACACGGTAAATAAGACAGGCATCCTGTGCAGGAGATGGTAAGAGTTAGAGACTTCCGTTAGAGATACCACTTAAAAAACCAAGTTGTGGTCTGGCACATATGTTTATATTTACAGGACAAGCTGGTGCAGTTGGTACGTTCCGGAATGCGTGTCACTTCCTGAAGGCAGACGAGGTTCTACTGAAGCCCACGGCACCGAGGAAGGCTATCGTTTAGCGCGTCGGACCGTCATTCCTATACACAGTTATAGAGAAAGCCACAAACTCAAAAGGATTTGCACTTATGATTTTAATCCTTGCTCTTGCCATTTGTAATAATAGTATTTCACAAATAAAAGACCAACCCCCTCGTATATAAAACAAAAACAAAAAACAAAATTAATATAAAGAATTCATGACGTTATAAGGGCACCAAGGATTGTTCTCTGGGTGAGAGGGAGGACAGGGAAACCAGGAAACCGTTTGTGCAGACCAAATACTGTCCCTGGCTTAATTTTTTTTTAACACTATACTTTTCCAAGAGAACTTAAACTCACAATTATTTACTAAAGTACTGATATTTTGGATATGCAGTAAAGCCGTCATATTTTTCCCTGCCCAATTACCTTTGGATCTCATTAAAGGTTATCACTTATTTTCCATTTGGTGGCCCATCACATATCCCTCCATGGAGACGTAACTGAATCCAAATAAAAGAGTATAAAAAGTACACCTTACACGTTACATTAAAAGTTAGCCTACCACCAGTCAGACCGGTTCGATCTGACAGAGAAATACCCCCCCCTATTGGCACTGCTCTTTTTTAGTTACATTCTCAACATCCAACAAGTTTCTAAAACCTTCCTCCCAGAGCCTCTTTACGTAACAGAGAAACAAAGTGGCTAGTTACAGGACTCCAGATGTCAGGGTTCAGGCTGTTACAGAACTTTGGGCAGTGTGTGTTCAGTCCAAAATTCATTACCAGCAGTACGGACAACTACACATGTGAAGCAGCCTTACCTTCCACGAGTCTGGGTTCAAACTGACCTTTTGACTTAATACACCACCTTTGGTTTAAGCTATAATTTATTTGAGAAATATGGATATATTGTATAAAAGGTAATGTCTGTAACCTTGATGACACAACAAAACTGTACTCATGGATTTGAAAATTCAACGGGATCTGAACCCAAAACGTAGCAAGGTGAAGTCCAGAATGGGGGGGCAGAAAATGTTCTGGTTTTACCTGCAGAAATGAAAAATGCATACCGTGTGGTATATGGTGGACTGCATTAGACACACACATCACCTTAGCCCGTGTCCAGTTCACAAACTTGGTCTCACAAAATCTATTTATATAAAATCATAACAATGATAACATGTTTAAGATTGTTTGTGTGCGAGATGCGCACGCACGCGCTCGCACACGCGCACACACACACGCACGCACGCACGCACGCACACACACACACAACAGAAAGGCAATCTCTGGCAACCATGTAAGTTGATCCTTCCTATAATAAGAATATTTTGCAGCTTTCCAAATCTAGAAAAAAATATATACAAAAAGCAAGCTATCCAAAAACAAAAAAAATTCTGCTATGATAAGTTTATCAAAGCATGATGGCTTAAATGTGTACCTATTTATTATCAACCATATAAAATATAAAAAAATTTTGCCAATAAATTCAGTGTCCTTTCACCCATCCCCCCCCAATGATTAGTGCCTGAGTCTGTGGCCACACTTGATCCAGTTCAGCTCTCCACTCTGAAAACTGGCCTTTATATCTACTGGCCAGACTGAAGCGGTACTAAAGCCATCCTGCTCAGCACGCCAATGGAGTGACGACACACTGAGCTGGAGGACGCCCAGTCGGGGAGGGCAAACGCCACCTGAGAGAGGACTGGGAGCTGCCCACCACGGTGGGTGGGGTGGGGTGGGTCGAGCGAGAAAGTGTAGTGTGTGTTGTAGACAAAGGGGGCGGCCGGTAAGGTCCTCCAAACTCCGGACAACTGGGCGTCTCGCGGAGCGAAACAGGGGAGTTTATCACTGAAGTACCTTTCCCCTTTCTGATATCTTCTTGCACAAATCTTGACACGCGGCCCCAGGCTACATTCCTTGAGAATGACTGCACCCGATCTACTCTCTCCGGAACAAAAACTGCTCTTGCCCTTACTTACCGAACCCCCTGTCCGAAGTCCAGCCAAGCCCTTCTTACCCCATTGGTTAATGTTTTTTTTACAACCCTCTCATACCCCCCCCCACCGCCTCAGTAGCCATTGCTGTTGAGGTTCATGGACTGGAGATCTGACACCTGCATGACATTGATGCCACTGCTGGCCAATCGCGCGATGCCCTCCGGAGACAGCGTTTCCATGGTGATGAGGGCGTGCTGATCGGACGGCACGCCGCTTCCAGCATCTGTGCCGAGGGAGGCTGAGGTGTCTGAGGTGGCACTGGCCGCGCTGCCTTTCTTGTTCTGGTGGGTTTTGATGTGCTTAGACAGATGATCACTGCGCATGAAGCGCTTGGGACACTCTGAGCAGGGGAACTTCTTCTCTCCTAAAACACGGGGGAGGGACGACAGTGAGACAAAACACCCCATAAAACTTTAAAAGAGGGACTCGCTTCGCTCCTCTCCTCACCGGTGTGGGTCCTCTTGTGTCGCTGCAGCTCGTCGGAGCGGGTGAAACGTTTCCCACAGAAGGACCACGTGCAGACGAAGGGCCGCTCGCCCGTGTGCCAGCGCAGGTGAGCGCGCAGGTGAGACGTTTTTCCGTACACCTTGTTGCAGCCGGGGATGTGACAGATGTGCTGTTTTTTCTTGCCAGGATCGCTGTGCGAACGACATACACAACGCCTGTCAGTAGTGCTTATGTTAGAAATTGTCCCCCCAAAATGGGAGGATACCATTTTTTCCCCAAAAAGACTTTCTAAAATAGATCGCTGGTCACTTTTTGCGGGTGTTTATGCTCACAATCATCACTGTGATAAAAACTTACATTTCCAGTATGAAATAGGTTTGAAGTCACTAAAACAAACTATTTTGCATGTGAAATTTAAGTGTACATTCCATTTGACAAATTCTATTTTACCCAACATCCGATGAGAGACATAGACCTCCAGACACATTTACACGTTTGTGCACATATTTACATTAGAAATTATTTTAATCCTGCACCATTATTTATTAAATACGTTTTTACTTAGACGGTACACACACACACTTTGTTCTGTGAAACTGATAACCGATAAACACGTTATGACACACACCGTCCCTCTCCATCCTTGCAGTAGGGGCAGGTGCAGGCCTCCCTGCGCGTGCGGCGGCTGGGCGGCTGGGGGCTGGCCTCACCACCCTCGTCCAGAGCTGTGCCGTCATCCATGCTGTCCCCTCCCACTCCACTCACCTGCAGTCCCTGGTCTCCTGGAGAAGCAAATCAACACAGTCAGTCCACTCAATCCACAGTTCGGGTATCACACGAAAGGCCGCAAACCAAGGCAAGAAAATTACAATGTAGTGTTGGGCGGACTCATGTCATATTTTGAGAATAGGGCCCTATATTAAAAAAAGAGATGGATTTTATCAAACTGCACAACTAATGTAAACGATCCGATTAAACTTTTGATAGATTTAGTTGCGTAGCAGCCTGAACCTCCATAAAACGCAAACTCCTACCGTCTGTCGCAGGGTTATTTCAGTACAGCCAGAAGTGTGCAGAAGCAAGCTTAGTATGTAGCGAAGCTAAGCTAACTAACTTTCCCCAGAGTTGTAGAATCCCATACCACAAGATATTTAAAATGGCAAGATTTAATCATGTTTAATCACACTTAAGTTGTCAAAAACTATCCCTAACACCCAATGCTGCTGTGATAACAGGGTATTTACATGTTAATTTCAACCACATAAAAGTTCTGAAACTGCCATGTCAATGCATATGAAAACTGTAAATGTGTCTCAAATAGCAGAGACAGTCCCCCCATACATAAATAACAATGAACATTGTGAAAAGCCTATAAAGAACCCTGTTAAGAATACCTGAAATTTTAATGCATTTAAGAACCACAGACCTTCCAAGCACTTTAAAACCAAACAATACATCCTCAATGCCTGCTCTGATGCCACCAATAGTTCAGGAAACAGGAAGTGTGTATGAGGAGAGAGGGGGTGAAGGAAATAAGTAATCTGGCCAGCCCTGAAGCCCAATGGGAAAGCTTTTACACACAACAGTGCTGGTTCCAAGTTAGGCTGAGCTGGGCGCCAATAGCATTTTACAAACTTTTATGAATTTAACACTACAGCAGCAGTTGAATGAACTCTCTTTAAGTGAAGACGGTCTCGCTCTTGATAAGATCACCCAGGGCTTAGACAAGGTGGGTGGTGTCCAGTTACACCCCTCCATTGTAAAAGCCACCATGCACGAGTCACATGCACACACTCAGCAACGTGGATGGATGGTCGGTCGGTCGGTCGGTCAAAAAACGACTATTTTTAAAGCACAAAACATTATCTACACTAATAGATGCAGGCCACATACAAACACATCCACTCCCTGAACCCAAACAAGTCAAACCAGTGTGGTTGGCAGCGAGTCCAAACAGGAAGTCAGTAAACATTGAGGGTTTTTTTTTTACATGTCGGATGTCAATGTTGCCTACAGCCCACTTCAACATTGCAGCAATTGGCCAAAGAGCCAGTAAATGCAATAAGCATTTCAGATACAACCGACACTCAGTCTCAGGTAGGGGAACAGATCAACGTTTCAAACCACTCTTAAAACTGAAAGTATTCAAGACTGGCACTTAACGGACAGAATAAATTTCAGTTTCGACCAATCAACAACTCCCATAGAGGACAAAAATGTGAAAAAAAAAGACGCATTTACAAATACTTAGCAAACGGTTTACATTTAAAGGTTTCAAACTTGGCTAGATCTGTCTGAACGACGCAGCTGCCCGATGTGAGCAACTCCCAGCTGAAGCAGTACTAAAGGTCCTGGATCCGCTCAACAAAGTTGATCCACAGCACCGTAAACTTCTCCACAAAAAGATCTCTCGTGCTTTGATAAATGCAGAGTATTGGTTAGTTCATCCTGCAACTTAAACCTTTAAATAAACCCAATAGCTTCTCTTAAAGGCAACACACATTACAATAAATACTGCCTGCCAATTGGCTTTTCCACATATCGAATCTAACCTCGATGGACCCAGTGACAGCACACGTTACAGCACCTCACACTGTGGATTGTAGTTTGCATATCTTTTGTTTGTTTGTTTGTTAAGTACGATTCCTAGGATAAATCAGTGACTTTGACGCTGAATACATACTTACATACACATTGACAGGTGCAACACAGAATAAGTACCTTTGGGTAGTAGTTCACATAATGGGTACTGTACCCGATGTTATTCATCTATTCAATTACACACTATACAGCCGAATACTCAATTCCACAATCACCACACTGCGCAGGAATTTCCTCGTTTCAAGGTTAATGATCAAACTGTACATGTCAATATTCAAAACTTTTGCTTAATGACAGTAACAAGCATCACTGCAACTCTCAGTAAATAACAGAATTAGCCTGACCTGACGGGTTGTTGATGGCAATGGGGACCCCCTGTAGCTGGTGCATCTGTAGTCCCGAGTTGCTGAGCGTGTTCAGATTGATGGTCTGCAGGCCTTGCAGTTGCACAGGGTTTACCGACACTCCGCCGGCATTCGCTGGCTGCGTCAGCTGCTGGAGCGACTGCAGAGACTGCATAGGGGCCAGTGTAATCTGCGCCCCAGTCGGACTTTGCAGCTGCAGCGTTTGCCAGCTGACTTGACCGTTAGGGCCCAAAGTGCGCAGGAGGATGGGGCTGGTGTTTGGAATGGTCTGGATCTGCAGGTTCTGCAGGGCATCCTGGGGTAGTGTCTGTGTGGCAAAGACCTGGCCGCCAGCAGAAACTGCGCCTGCATGGATAGTCTGCAGAGAGTGGCCACCTTGGAGAAGTTGCTGGGGCTGAATGAGAATTTGCTGCTGCTGCTGCTGCTGCTGCTGCTGGCTCTCTCTATTATCAGGCTGGATTGGAACACTGCCGCCAGAATTCTGGAATCCACCGCCATTGTTGCTCTGAGCCTGTGTTACGCCTCCGTAGGAAGTGGCTGCCTGAGTAGTAGTGGTGGTTGAGCTTGTGTAGTAGCCCGCCGCAGATGAAACCGGCTGTTGCAGGAGTTGCTGAGAGGATCCAACTGCACCGATATCACCCCCACCAGCTGCCCCTGCGGTCACCGGTAGAAGAGTGATGTTCCCATTGAGTGACACTGGCATGTTGGCCAAGAACTGCGTCTGGTTCTGTAGGACACTGTTGCCCAAGCCCAGGTTCTGCAGGGGAATCGCTTGCTGAATAAGCCCCGGCATAGCCAGGATGTTCCCGGCACTTGTTGCCCGATTGGCGGTGGCAAACAGTTGCTGCCCGCCACCAGGTGATGACACTAACTGGAACTGGCCTGCCGCAGCACCAGAGGGGTCCTGCTGGGCCGAGGCAAACTGCAGCTGCTGTCCATCCACTGTCTGGAACTGGGGGATCACCTGGTACTGAATGTTGGGCATCACCCCAGACAATGTGGTAAGGACCTGTTGGCCCTGCAAAGTTGGCGCTGAAGCAACAACGTACTGTTGCTGCCCCTGCTGTCCCCCGGCGCCAGTTGAGACCACCTGTCGGGTCTTCCCAGCATCCCCTGCCATCACATACTGTCCAGCGGCTACCGTGGTGATGGTACCAGAACCGGAGGAGGACTGAACACTGACTGGGATGATCTGCCAGCCGTTGGGAGTATGGGTCAGCTGGGCCTGGTTCACGTCCAACTGCTGATTCTGCTGGTGAGACGGCTGATCCTCGTTTGTGGACTCACCAGGGGTGTCAATCCGACTGCAGGTGGCTGCAAGCAGAGCCAACGGAGACGGCTGCTGAGAGTCCTGTAGGAAAAACAGAAGTGCATCCATTCGTTTAATCAAGCGTCATGGTCCATAATGTTATTAAACACACTTATGAATTAAATGCATTTAACCCATCACTATTGCGCACCTATATATTCTAAATCCATGAGCAGCAATAATCAAGTTAATATTAATAGTGCTGCCAACAGGGTTGGATTTGTCATACTACTAAGTAATTTACAGTATATATACAGATTACACCGTTTTAACTTCATTTGTAAGTAGTATTGCACGTAAAATCCTACCGACAGACTTTCCTGATGCATGCGAGCCTTTGAATTCTGGAGGGAGAGCAGCGCGCACTCGCGAATGGGTGGGACTAAAAAAGGTCCTTCTTTCTACACCACGCATCCCCTCCCCCCTTCCACCCCTCTCCCTCCCATATTTTCTTTTACCCTATAAACTCACATACTCGTTAGAAGCCACCCCCTCAAAGCACAGCCAAAGTGGGCCGTGCGGACCGCTCTCAAAGTGCGGGGCTTCTGACAGGAACACCCCGTGTAGTCTAATTTACCTCTGCCACCAGTGTCTGTTTCCCCACCCCGATAACATGTGCTCAAATGAAATCAACAACAAACTCAGTCCACCTCTACTACGGAACCGGCCTTTTACTTTGGGGTTTTTTTTTTTTTTTTTTTTTAAACAATCCGGGGGATCGCGAAAAATATTTCCAAGCGACATAAAATGCAATCTTGCTATCGAACTTACCTGTCCCATGTTTGAATTTTGCTTTTGAAGAAATCCTCCACCGCTCTCCACCAACGCGGCCATTTCATCTTGCTGTTGTTCTGAGTAAGAAAACGCAGCTCGCTGGATCATTAATGGTACATTTTGTAATATATACGTACTCGCATTGATAACGCATATTAAATTATATAGACATAGCAACTAAATACAACTAACTTATCATGAGGCGAATCTGTATAACTAAACAACAGCGGATAGTTTCAGACTTTCTATCTTGTAAACCCACAAACATCTCAAGTAATCAAGCTAGTATGCAACTAGCTAACTGTTTTAGTTAGCCAAGACATCGACTATAAACCGAATTTAAAAACTCAAACAATAACCTTAACTCGAAATTATATCAAATGAACCGATTACTTAACGTTGTTTCATAGACCATTATTTTCGCTAGGAAACTAGTTATCTTGATGTCTTCAGTCCAAAAACGTACTCCTCGACACAACCGTTTAATGTTAGCTATAGATAACGACGTTTTAGCAAGGTAGCTAGCCAACTTTGCTCGGAAGCTCAGTAGCTAGCTAGCAAGTTCAGCACTTGTGTATTAAATACGTTGTGGTTTTTAAGTTGTAAACAATTTTAACTTTATTTATACAACCTCTTCACTAATTTGATTTCATTTTTCATCGTTCAAGATAGGTTTTTCTCTTTATTCCTAAAGTACTCTACTTTTTAAAAGAGTTCGCTTACCACTCATAATTCTGGACGGGAGGAGTTTCTCAGGCTTCGTTTGGGCTGACATCAACTTAGAAACGACGCAACCAATCTTGACAGCGTCACTACGGAGAAGAAAGAAGAGAAACCATATGTTCCAATCACAGCGCACATTGCTTAATTTTTGTCCAATCAAATTCTTCAGTGGGGCGTGTTCCATTAGTTAAGTTCTGCGCCGCGTTTTAACCGTGTGATTATGGAATGTTGGGCGTGAGCGACGTAGAGCACGGCCCAGTGAGCAATGTATGCAATCATAGAGGGACTGAAGTCAACCAATGGAAAAGTCTCTTAGGGCGGGTACTTGGGTGGGGTCAGATGGGGGTAGGTTGAACAGTTTGCAGGTTTCACCGCCTTGACGTCGCAAAGAGAGATAATTATTTTTGGCGGAAAAGGCGCCATTGGCAAATATGACGTTAACTTAATAGTGTCCATAAGAACCAATACAAACTTGTTATAGTTTAAATAAATATTAGTTTTTCTTTAGTAAAACGTAAAAGCTTGTGAAATTTCCTTTAAGATTAAAACTGTTTTCTTAGTTAGGTTTCTACCACAACTTATACGAATAGTTTATCATTCTTCGATGATTTGAAACTCTCTTCCCTGACGTTTCCTAATTGTATGTTTATATGTATAATAAGTATAAGTCGTTTCTAGCCAAGTCGGGAGCTTATCGTTCAATCGAAAACCGCTTGTTTAACATGTTTTATGATTAGTGATGAATTTCCCTGCATCCAGGGCTGTTTGGATGCTGGTTTGCTTGTTTTTGACTGTGCTTCTTCAAGCATGAGCCAATTTTTCCCAGGTCCATGTGAGGAACTGTGGCAGACTTTAAACTGGATAGCCCAAATGGGGAGGGGGCGGAAGGCAGGCAAACTGGAAGGGAGGAAGGGTTATATATACACTAAACGGGAGGAAGAAACTGCCCATTGGCCACGCCCTGTGGTCCAGTGGGATGGAAAAAAGATAGTTGATTTTTTAAAAGAGGGGAGTGGGGGTGGGCACAGAGAGGTCACTCATTGAGAATGAGTATGGGGGCTGGGTGGCGGCTGGTTTGGTGAGAAGTGTATGTGAAGACTGAATGTAAACAGTGAAGTCCCACTTAGGGCGGAGTTTGCAGGACAGAGACTTCACAAGGCCACACCCAATGATCAGTCACCCTACACTTCGCACTGACTCTCTGAAACACTGCCAGCGACCGTACACAAATCTGCAATAAACACATGGCTTCCGGTTACAGTGCATACCGAAGAAAAGTGCAGCTGCACTTCACGACACGTTGCGCTGTTGCACGTCACATGTAGCCAAATTAAATTTTTTAAAGCGTTTTATGTGTTTCGAACTTAAAATCACGACAGTTCCGGAATGGAGGTTTATTTGTATGATCTTTGAACACATGCAAATGTAGTTCTATAATCATGGTTTTGCCTTTATTGCCTGCAACATTTAATCATGAGATTTAATATTAATTTATTCAATACTTCAATTCAGATATTTTTTTTAGCAAAATTTGGATTCCTGGTTATTAGATTGGAAGAAAAGTAATTTAGCTCGACCGTGTAATAGGTATAGAAACACTTTCTTAGTACAACGGAAAAATACTAATACGGTATGCCACTCTTATCCAGAGCATCTTACAATTAAACATGACCGAGTGAAATCAATTCTATCCTGTGGCTTTAAGTCAATACCTGAATCCTGCTGATTAGAAGTTCAATAGAATAATGTAACTCTTAGCTGTCCGCTGCCCTGTAATAATCTGTGTGGGTTTTGCAAAATTTGTTTTGGTTGACACCTTGTGGCTACAAAGTGGTAACTGCCGACAAATAAGAATGTATAAACGAATTTCCATAGCGTGCAGTTTTGTAATGAATACATTTTTACTTTATAATGAATAAATATTTTATATTTTATATTTTATTTTAATTTTATTTATCATAAAAAAGCTATAATTTAGTGAAGATAAAATTGAGTATATGAATGCCTAATCTAGAACTTTCCGTTTAGTGTATATATATATATACACTAAACTAAATCATTATTTTTAGACATATAATTATTATTGCTAGTATTCCTTTGATAGCAGTACTATAGTAGTTGTACTAACTGTATTATCAGTGATGACAGCCACCAAGTATCAGTTGTAGACAATATCCTTAAATATCAATATAATTTTTAAGGTGATACTGGTTTTGGTTTAAAATGTATAATTTAGTTCATAGTTCATAATTTTATCCGCTGCCATAAGCTGTCGATGTGTGAAGAGGAAACCAACATGATTCAGGGCATGCGTGACACGCGGCAAAAGTGTCATCATTACCCAGAAATTCAGACTCTCCTCACTGTGCCCAGAACCGAAATTCATAATTTGACCTTATTTCAATCTTCATCTTCAAAACTATGTATTAACATATATGTTTAGAACCCAAGCAAATTAGGTGACATATTCTGTGTATTTTCATACATTTACATTTTCAGTGACAGGTGTAGA
>JAOYSI010002508.1:0-12929 GCA_025775065.1 Hiodon alosoides
CCAGTCTTTACGGCAGGAAGGCATGAAGGAATCCTTAAATCTGTCTTTACGGCAGGAAGGCATGAAGGAATCCTTAAGCCGGTCTTTACGGCAGGAAGGCATGAAGGAATCCTTAAGCCGGTCTTTACGGCAGGAAGGCATGAAGGAATCCTTTACAAAAACCTTCCAACGCCCCTATGGAGTTAGCAACAAAGCGTCTCAAATATTCAGCAACACTGTAGCTAGGATTGCGTAGTCAAATGAGATCGGTTCAGAGCGACATAGATACTTCTACTTCCAGATAAGCTCATCGGTCAGCACTAAATGATAAAATGTGAGGTGTGCCTTTCATTGATTTGACGTCTAACATTCTGTCTAGGAGCGTTTCTTTCTCCTTGATAAATTATTTTACTCCTATAACAGAACCAGTATTGATTACTTCAAGCTACTTCCATTTAAGTAATTTCTCAACCAATCACAAGTAAATTAAAGCTACACTGTGACCCAGGAATCCACGGTACCTTCAGAGAGCGGTCCTGCGGCCTTCCTTTATTTCCATAACACTTTGAGAGAAAGACCAACACCTTTCAGATAACCTTTAGGACTCCAGGAGAGGTGCAGAATGCAATTAGGATTATAAGCAAAGCACTGCTTGTGGTTTTATGGGTCATTTTTCAGTTACGCAGATCATGCTTCTGAGCTAGGTCAATGGCAGTACGACAGTACAATACATTTCATGTTTAGAGTTAAATCTGAGCAAAAGAAAATGATTGACACTGTAATTATAACTAAACCAACACATTAGATTATATCCTTACATTATTAAAAATCTCTGCATGCGAAAAAGGCAAATTGCTTTTTCAGACAAAAATATTCTACCAACGATTTACAGTTTCAGAATCTATGGCAGATTCATCATCGAGCAGGAGACCTGGTACTAGAACTTACTATGATCTATGAAACTTCTTATTTGTAGCATCTTATCAAATTATATATTGATGTGCGACCAGAGATCACCTTTAAGAAGCTATTTTGAGAAACCTAGAAACTTGAACTTTTCTCTGCACTTTTGATGGAAGAATGAAATGAGTAAAGCCAGTTCTCCTTCTCCTGTCCTTCCTTTCACACAAAACTTCTGTTATCTTTTGAGAAAGTTTACTGGAAGCTAGACTGATTCAGCATTATTTATTAAAGCTTTTTCCTACATTTATTGCCAGCGGCATCAAATAAATTGTAAGAACGTCAGAAAACATACCAGTGATTAAATAGGGGCTTTGGGAACAGAGAACGGCCATGCCACATGTGTAGAGCAGATGTAAACCCTACACGCCCAGACTTTTGTCTCAAAGTCCATTAAAGGACAGAGAAGGTTGTGCCAGACAAAAACCCAAACTAAACGTACACATATCCCGAATCCAGCAGCTACTCTCTTGTTGGGGGAATTAAAACCTGTTCAGGCGCCTTAACATGAACATATACACAATTCCTTGCACTGAATCTGAACCGTTAAAAAAAAAAAGCCTCTTTCTTCCCCCGTGCAGAACGAAACAAAGTGAAAACACACCGGGAACCGAGAATAACTCCTTATCTTTTTATTCTAGAATGCTAAAGAGGGGTAATGATGAGGCGGAGAAACGCATAAAAGACTGTGGGGGTGAGAGAAAGGACACCAGCTTTTCCCTGCCACGGACAAATACCTTAAAGTATTACACTATTAAGCTTGAAAAGAAAAGCAACTTCTTTAAAACAAAAGTTTGGCCATTTCATTTAAATGTATCCGTTAAAGACATTCATTTTGCCAGTTTTATTCGATTTAGCAAAGGTACTATCGTTGAGCTTGAACTTGGCATCTTAAACCAAGACACTTTGGTGCGCCATCAGAAAGATCTGTCGCAATATGGAGCGTCCACACACGTGCATTGGCAAATGAAGTCGGCATTGCCACTTAGACGCTGTCGAAATGAGTTATGGGCGGAAACACCTGTAATTTTGCAATGCCACAAAAAGGCAGACACTTTGGGATACCTGTTAATGGAATAGGTCGTTATTCTGGCTTTGTGCACAGGTGACTGGATGATTGTATACATTCCCGAACATGGGAAGCCTCGTTTTCCATTACAACGCTGTCACCTTCCGAAGGTGTGGCCATCGCATTCTTCAGCCAAGCCCCATAAATCTTCCTTACCCCACGCCATTGCCCTAATGTAGTCCTATGCCCCATTTCCCAACACCAGGTCCACGCTTAGCGCCGCTGGCCTCCGGTCTTCTTACCCCAGCTGATCCACCAGGTCCCAGAGCACGTTGGCCGTGGGAACCAGGGGCGAGCCATCATACAGCACGACAGATGCCCCCACAGCCAGGGAGGAAACAAGCCAGTTCCACATCATCCAGCCCGTCTGGGGGAAACAGAGCAAAGGCAATCGTCAAGGATAACCAAGGCGATTTCCTCCACCACACATCTCGCAGACCAAGGTTTGTCATCTGTTATCAATTACCTGACGGGTCTGTGTTTAGACCGACCTCCAGTGACCACTCCATCACAGAGCTCTTGACATGTTTAAGGCTACAGGTATTTTTGTCAGTCTGACTAAGATCCAGCAGTGTGAATATACTGCAGCGGTGTGCATACACATCCACAGCCTGTTTTGATGGAATTAGAAGGGAAATAGAAGTGCATACGGTTGTGTAATAGATGATGACATCACTGCTGGTCATGTTGCCGTGAAGAATGTGTTCCTTTAGATGCTGGATCAAGGTGCCCTGTGAGTAGAGACGAAAGTGAGGAAACAAAGAGAAACGTCAGCGTTTAAAATCAGTCAAAAGAATTCCTATCCAGAACAATGACATGATGTAGATCCAGTAACATCCCAACTCAGCGGCAAACGGAGAAGAGGCTACACGTTCAACTTCGTATTATAAACGGTTTCGTAGCATGAAAACTAGTGAACAAAAGTACAGTATTCGATTTTTCCTGTGCGTTTCCCAAGTATCCTTTGGCTTATATCTCATGTGATCACAGCATACGCCCTCATAGATAGCACCCTGCGGAATCCCCTGGCCCAGAATTCTCTGCGTTACGGACAGGACGGCAGGGACACGCCCATTTGCAGGCAGATCTGGCAGAAGTTGCGGTGGCAGCGCTGCCAACAGCAGGGGCTTGTAGGATGAATCAACTGCATGGATGGGGGAGGTCAGAGTAAATTAGGTCACGCTCTCCGGCATCCTGGCCCCGAGCCTGGGACGGAGATGTGCCCTATCGTAACCCCCCCCCCGGCCATCTCAGACCTGTGGTTTTTGTCCACATTAAAATGCCCAGGACATACCAGACACTTAAACAAAGTTGGATTTCAGCAACGTTCATTTGTTTTGAAGAAGCAGTTCTTCTTACTTATTTTATAGGACTTATCATTGGTATGCATTGCGTGTTAATATGGCACGTTGCTTTGCGACTGTAATAAAACTGCAGTATTTATATCCCAATTACAATCATTCTTTAACTGCTTAGAACCAGTTTGTAATCATCTTTCAATACAATGTAAAAATGGAATCCTTCTCAAATTCAACCATTTCAACCAATGGTGGTGAACTAAAGAGGCTTTTCACCAAAACGCTCAGTTTTATTGGTTCTCGTTTACTTTTAGGATTATATGTTAAAATCTTATTGGACAATCCAGAATCAAAGCCCCTTTTAAAGAGCTCTCTACAGCACTCGGGTGAACTGGAGAGAGCTGGACATTGTGTAATTAGAAAATGCTTTTTGTGAGGTCGAAACAGGATAGTTATTCTTATTACAAAAATGTAATTATTTAAGCACAATTAGGTTTTTTCACTGAAGCACTTTCCTACACGACACTCCACGGGGAGAGTAAAGATTTGATACTCCAATGCGCTAAAGCCTACAAAAGCCGCTCTGTAAGAAATACGCTTTTGAGAAAGTGTTCTAAAGGGCGCACACAAAGCATTTACTGTCATTCCTACCAATTGCATACCTATCCACGTCCACGAGCGAAAGCCGAATCATTCAGAAAAGGTCACCGCCGAGACATTTTTCTACTTTAGCGACGCGACACACTCTTCACAGTTACCTCTAAACTAATGACAGCCAGCATACTGTCAACTATAAAGACCATACATCACATTATTTTAGAGTACCGTGCCCCTTTGGTCACAGTAAGGTCATATTGGAAAAGTAATTAGTAGGTGAAAGCCATGTTTATTAGATCCCCGGGTTTATCTGGCGCACGCCTTCACCATATTCCTCAGCGGAGAGACAGAACTGATGTACTCAAAACGTACTGAAAACCGAGGCTAGTAAGCGAGGGGTGAGTCTTCTTCATATCAGACAGCCGTTAGAACAAGCTACAGCCAACACACAGGATAAACATCTCCTTCGAGGAAAGTGACTTTCTTTCCCTCGTGCGCCTAGGCTGACCTTCACAAAGTTCTACATCTGGCTAAAGAGCAATCAAACCCTCCGACGAGCTCAAACATCTGGCTCCAAATTCTATTCTCTGAGCAATTTTCGGTACGGCAAACAGAGACGTAATCAACTAAATTATTATTAGCTCCGATGCTGGAATTGATTCAGCATCTGTGAAGTAGGAGTTTGCCGCTTGCCAACCAAACAAATTAAAATTCTACGTGTCAACCGCATCGTGGTCCAGAGCGCAAAGACAACACACAGGTGCGTCTAGAACAACAGATTTCGGAGCGAGTGGAGGTGTCGAGGCACACGTTTTGTCTCCTGGCAGACGGGCAGGTGGTCAGGCGTTGATGTCTGCTGCCCGCCAACCTGGTGAGGGCCAGCATATGGAGACCCTGGGCCCCTCTTCCACTCGAGCTGGGACCACTGTGTAAACAAAGAGAAGGCCTTGGTGGCTCCCTGCCACGCCGAGGAGACAGCGGGCTCTGATCGGCGAGAGGGGGGCACTTTGGAAGGTTCGTCACGGCAACCACCCCTTCCGAGCCAGTTTTTGATGTTTGCCACAGCGCAAAGCCAAATCAGATCAGGGCCAAACAGAACGGCCCCGTTAAGGGACAGCGAAACTTCTTCTAAACAAGCCAAACAAGGCCATTTGCTATTATGCAAATTCCATCGTTTGTGATAATTAAAATGAAAGCTACGCAAACAACATTATTAATTTACTCGACAGATGCGTTTTTACGCCGCGCTTCCTGTAATTCGGCCACAAAGCCAAACATTCTCTCCACACTGGAGAAGATGAAGCACATGTTAGCGGAACATCATCAGACCCTCACCCAGAATCTCCACACGCAACAGGTCCAGAAGTACATTTTTAAACCCTCATCCAAACAACTTTAAAAAGAGAGCGCAAAATAAGGACCCGTTTTTAATACAAAACCCCACATCCCCAATTTACTCGGATGAAACGGAAAGGTACAAAAGTACATTATTTCGATTCCCCACTGTTATTTGTGCTTCCAATTCTCTACTGCTAATAAACAGCGGCCGTTCAGAAAACGGTAATAGAGACTCAGATTCTCGGTACGGGCTAATTCAGTACAGCCTGCAGGCTGATTCTAATTCTCACTGCCTCTCGTGTCGCAAGGGTAACCGCAGAAAAGCACGACAAACCTGCTATGCTGTCTTGCTGTTCTTCAGAGGAAAACTCTTTTACATGACTCAAAATTCAAGACACGGCTAGAAGCAGTTGCATAGTCGTAGCAAGCAATGGATTTCAACCCTAGATGGGCTGCTAATGGTATACATTTAAGATCCGCGCGGTTGCGACTCTAAAATGCAGCTGAAGGAACAGAGACATAAATTGCAGACAAGTCTGAATAAGATGCCTGCTGAGCAAATTTATTCTCTTTTATAGATACCTACATATTAGGGAGGTAAGACTGTTTTATTCTGCATTGCTCAATTTTAAGATTACAGAATGACAAGAAACATCAATGTCCAGGGGTATGTTTACTCATTAAAGCCCACAGAAAGAACAATATTTGCTAAAAAAAAAAAAAAAAAGATATCGTCGTTATTTTGATTTGCACAATTAATCTGAAATAACAGTGGGCTATAAAGAAATTTCAAACTCTTGCGCTTCTGAAAAGTTTGAGTTTATTTTTCAAAACGGCCGTTTCCCCCTTTTTTTTACAGCATGTCTTTGCTGCCACCTACTGGACTATACCATAAAAGCAGTCATTTTATCACCCTGGCAGTAAATATTTACTCATAACTTGGCAGCCCGTTGCCTGTGGAATCTGTTGACGGCACGGGGCTAAAAGGGACACAAGCCATCATTGCCATAGAAACCGGGAAGTCACACAGACTGAGGCTGGACTGTAACTACAACACAGACATGGGTGATAAACCGAGGAATGATTAAACCATGCAGTTTAAGAGGAGGATGACAATTTTTTCTATAACAACTGGGTGTTAAAACTGTGTTTTAGAGCGCTGCACCTGAGTAATTAAGTGTATTGTCATTTGGAAACACAAAATGACTGAACAAATGCCAAAATCCATGATCAAGATTCATTGGCTCCTCATTGGAATTAAGAAAAAACATCTCGTATAATTTTCAGGTACAACCACGATTATATAATCCCAAAAGTATTTCCCCCATTGCACAGAGCTTGCTATCATCACACATTTAAATAACAGGCATTACCTACACGTCCTACTCCACACTTTCAAAGTAAAAAATACATATCACACCTAAATTAGTTCCGGTTAAAAGAAATTGTTTTGACAAGTTGAACTGTAAGTTGACTGTCTGTATGCAGTAACACTGTTTCACGGGCAATCAGAATAAATACCCCAGTCTTTGTGAGGAAAAAAATACATATCACACCTAAATTAGTTCCGGTTAAAATAAATTGTTTTGACAAGTTGAACAGTTAGTTGACTGTCTGTATGCAGTAACACTGGTTCACAGGCAATCAGAATAAATACACCGGTCTTTGTGAGATCCATCACCAAGATAGTGAATTTAATCATGAAAACCAAGAGCTTTCAAAACAACCCCCGGAATACATTTCCAGAAAGGCACAGCTAAATAAGCCTTTGAGCGGAGTCAAGGTTGATCTTTAAGAGCGGCAGGTGAAAACGCAGGCGTTGAGGCGTGTCAACGCCGGCGGGTTTAAAACAACATCGCGCTGCATGCCAGCCACCCATATTAGGAAGCGTTCTGCGGGCAGCGACAAAGCGGTGCGAGCGTCGAGCTTAGGATGGGCTAACTCTGCGGACATCCTGCCTTTGTGCATCGCTCAGAGTGAAATCACTCGCAACACCGCAAAGCATTAAGAAGCAGCAGATTAGTCTGTCGTTGAAACGTCGCTAAATACTGATATATTTATTTCTCAAGTCCAAACAAAATAACAGCACGTGATGCCAGGGCACAAAGTAGTTATCATACAGATGGGGAAAGATTTCAATCTGAATTTATTTTCTTTTTTAACCATTACACCTGGTGAGACAAGCACAAAATAAATCTATATTTGCGACGCTTGACAGTGCGTATCGAAGCCATCCAGACCGTCTTAGAGGGCTCTGTAGGCCCAACGTTGACTGAACAGGGTGGCCAATCCATCACATGAATACAGTGCCATTTCAGGATGTCTAACAAATCCATGTGGCCACACACGCGTGTAAAGAAATGCTGCTCTTTTTGTGGCTAAAACGTTTCTGTTCAAGAGCAATCCAGTTATTTCTGATCTCCCCGACATGCAGCACAGTATCACAAATGGGTCGGATTTGTTAGGTGTCACTGTTATGGTAAACGCTCATTTCGTTTTGTGGTAATTTTAGAAATTTAGCCCACAGCTATTGAGACTGCTTGTCTCAATATAATGCAACTCAAGATTGGCATGGTTTAACTCCTTGACGGACAGGTACACCTACCCCGGCAGAGTGCACCATGCACTTAGGGGAGCCAGTGGTCCCAGAGGAGAACATTATAAACAGAGGGTGGCTGAATGGTAGCTGCTCAAACTCCAGCTGAGGGTCCTGATCACCCTCTTTCCCCGTGGCCAGGAAGTCCTCGAGAAATATGCTGACGAGAAGACAGAGGAGAAGTTTCATCCCTTAGTCAACCTGCAATGTCTTCACTGCGCGAGCTGTTACAACTATAATGGATGACTGTTTTGCATATTTCATATGTCTATACATCTATACATTTAATTGTACCCGTTTGCAGATATTGTATGGATAACTTTCAGGATAAACAGTTATATTTTATAGTCATCCTGCTGCCAGGTTCAACAAAACACGATCCATCTAACATGACACATAGTCAATCATCCGGTCCTCCTGCAAAACCCACCTGTTTGGTATTCTGGAGATGTCCGTCTCCTGCCTGGAGCGAACGTATGGAATGACAACAACTTTTTTTAGATCAGGCAGACCTAGGGGGACACAGGGTACAAAACAACATGTCACTTAAAATCAGCATTTACATGCCTCCAGTGCAGGCCTGTAACTCACCCAGTGCAATCTGCCTTTGATTGTCTGCCCTCAATTCCCTGTTCTGATCCGCTCAGGGTGTTAAGTTATTATAATACACTATGGTTGTTGAAGCAACTACATTACTTTATATGAATAAGCAATATGATGAAAAATCCGACAAGACAAAGCAATTACTACCGCATTACCATCCCTAATGCATTTCTCTCAGCTATAAGCACAGCACTCTCCTTTTAAGAACAATCTCTTACGCATTACTAATAACCACATTTTTTAGAACAATCTCATCAGACACAGGGCTGGTGTACAAATCTGAAGTGATCAAAAAGATCATGCATTACCTTAATACCACACAACCATTCCTTTTTTTTGAGATTGCGTGTATATATATATATATATATAATATCACAGTCGTCTCATTGTAAAGCACTGGGTTTTCTCTGACCTTTGACAACGCTGTGCAGTTTCTCCATGTGGTCATGCTGTTTGCCATTGTAGACCACTGCAGCCACAGAGAAGATGAGCTTGGGCTGTATCTGGGAAAACCGGTCCAGCACTCCCTGAGCAATCAGCAGAGAACAGAAAGGGGGTCACAACCTACACCCCACATGCACGTGCCCACACACACAGTGCAGGGACAAGGAGACATTACACATATACAAGCGTTAAGACCTTGATGGCAGAATGCAGTATCAACCATGGTTTGTAAATTCTATTTTATATTGAAGTAACCTCGCATTGGCAGTCCCCCGCGGTTTTGTGCGAAATCTGTCCGTTCTCTCCATGTGCGCGGAGGGTAATGCAAGATGCTCCAGTTTATAATCTATTTGCAAGTTAGAGGTGTCAACGTTTGCTTATCTGGTATGTATGCGAGTTTGGACCATGCGGATACATCTCCTGTTCCACAACCACAAAAGAAATAAAGCTACTCAAAAACCCAGAGCCAGCTTTGTCAATGTTGTACAACAAAATACATTAATATATCCTAATTTATGTAGCTTATAGATATGTTCACATCATATTTGTATCACATTTCACACTTAACAGAACATATGTAGCATGACAAAGACATTATTATTTTGTCATCTAGCAGGCACTTTTATCCAGGGCAACATAGCTCCTTTTGTTCCTTTTGTTACGGACACAGCAGCCGGGCCGGGATTTGAACCAGCAAACACTGGGTCGGGCACCTTAGCCAGTACACATTTCCGCAGCATTGGACATGAGACGATGACTACAGAAATCGGAATTTGCTAGTGATACTGATACTGATGCTAGTCCTAAGGATTTTTTATTTTTTATTTTTTTTGCAATAAAAAATGTAATACTTCTTTTTTACTCTGCAACCTTTTAGGGCCAACCTTTGAAATTGTAGTGTATAAACGCAATCTTGTTATCAGCAAGATCAAATTCTTATACAGGAATGTCTTTGGGGGGTGGTTTATCTTCCTTTTCATCCCTTCCGAGATTCGACAGTTACAGAAGGGGCGATTGAAGAGCTGCCCAAGAGCCTGGCATCGACAGAGCGGTCCTGATCCAGGGGAACGAGTAATTCAACGCAGATTGGCCGAAGGACTCCGGGGAATCTGGGGTTACAGCAGCATCCGTGAAACCAAAGAGGTGGAGCAGAAGATGCTTGTGGCAGTGTCTGAACCCTTGGCTATTGCAAGCAATGCTTTTCTGCTTTCTGCCTGCAGCTTTAACGGGAACCATGGAGAAAATAGATTTTCAATCAATAATCAGGGATTGCTGAGGATCGCTTACCCCACCTAGTGGTTAAGATGAAATTTCGTTTTCCAGTAACATCAGAATACTCAAACTATGTTTTACACAGTCCTTGCGTCGTAATTTGAAGCACCTTGCACTTGAAGCACTGGACAAAACAGCCAAACCAACACATGGGGGGGGGGGTGACATTGTTCATTGTTATACGACACAGGCTCTGCTTTATAAATTCTACTCTTAGAACGCTCTTTATGTGGTTTCGAGGGAGAGGAGTTGGAACTCCAGACAATGTCTTTTTGTGCTGTCAATCCATGGTGAGGAAAAAGACAGTGAAGCTAATGTGTGTCTCTGCACCACCAGCGCCAGCCATGCAGAGGTCAGCAGTGGCAGAAGGCAGAAACCAATCCGCGGTTCAGCAACGCCTGTCTCAAACCCGTCTCCATTCTCTTTACAGTTTTATCTGGTCATTTCTGAAAGGAACTCTGCGCTGCCATTTCATCTTCTTTTCGCAGTGCTTAAAAACCTGGCCTTTCAGCAACGCTGAATTTCTCCAGTGATAAAAGTATTCCACAGGTTAATTGAGTTTTTTTTTGTTTTGTTTTTTTGCTTCCTTTGAGGGGGCCAAGAATTAATCTACTTTTCAAAGGCAGCTGAAAGGGCCGCGCTGTTTATGTAATTTGGCCCTTTGCGAACCACATCAGGCCCTGTAACGAAGCAACTTCGCAAAAATTCTAAAATAACACAGTAATGTGAATTTCTGAAGTAGACATTATACGCCCCCGGTGATTTCAAACAACTCGCTTTGTTCTTGGGGGGGGTAGATCATGAACCGTTATACTGGGTTTTCTCTTTGATGTGTGGCAATGCCATTTCCTATGTCAGAACTTTATAATAAATTTCATCCTCAGTCACTTCTGTTCCCTGGAGCATTCTTCACCTCCAATAGAAAGTCTAACCATTTCTCCTTTTTGGACTGACATGTTTAACATGTGTGCCGTTTACAGGTGCACATGTGGCCAGAGAGGATTTGGTAGGATGTATACGTCAGGCCCTCACTCAAACAGATACATGAAAGATTACCATGTAGATGTTAGTATATTACATGAAAAACCAAACAAACTAGAATTTCTCTGTATATTTTAGCAATGAAATCAAGTTTTTACTGATATCATGGTATTTAAATTGTTGTGGAATAGGTTTAGACATTTTGTATTTTCTACCCTGACACATTAATTTCGCTTAAAACAAAGAATATTGTACCCATTTTCGATTATTTGCAAAATATACAGGAAAAGGTGCCAACATTTTCTGGAAAAATAAATAGCGTATTTAACTTTTTTTTTTAATTGAGGAGTCCACCAAGGACAAGGGTGCAAAAACAAATATAAATAAACAAAATAATTACAATGCTGGTAATTTAACCTGCTTATCACTGAATAATAACACATTTTAGCTGAATGTATTACGATATATTGCTTATCGTAACAGACGAGTATTAGCTGGATGGAGGAAGAAAGCTATTACTAGTTAGCTTTTTAAACCATTCATTTATGATGGTAAGGAGTGGAACCAGGGGGCTCGTCTGACTGACACCTCTCCTCTGGATTTCACAGGTTCAAATCCAGATAACATTTGTCATTTGTTGATTGTGACTGATTGAGCCTCTCTCAGCTTGTCGAAACCAGCACCTTCCCAGGTGCCTGCTGGCTGGCAGGCCATAAACAACCAGGAGGAGGACAGAGAGACAGGCACTGACAAATTCTACTGGAATTTACAATGTAAAAACCAGTTACACGGGTAAATATCCTGCAACTGTAACATTTGTGTTAAAGGTGAAACCAGTACACAGCAACATTCCTGACTAGCACATGCTAAATATAATGTTGAATTATCTGTATAGGTAGTATATTTGGCATTATTTGATATATGACACAGTGCAAGTGCAATAAAACTGTGCTTATCCAAATTTTATTCCTAGTGTAATCTCAAAAGTCACCACTAGGCGGAGATCCTTTCACATGGCTCCCGGCTGCTGTTATTTATGTAATCCCAGAGCTCCATGTGCACCGAAAAATTCAAGCAGAGGCTGATATTAATGCAGGTCAGCCTATTTACAGAAAGGTACCGAATCGAGGCAGGGGGGCTCTTCTGAACCAGAATAATCTCACCACTTATTAGATAAACTCAACCGTCCCAGCTGCAACCCTTCAGTCCCTTCATACTGAACATGAAGGCAGCACAATTTGATGAAGGTTGCTCAATCCAAACACTAGCAAGTGGAAATGTGAACGGCTAATCACTTCACAACGCTGTAAGTGTAGGAACATTAACAAATCCAATCTCTTGTCGCTTGTACACCTATAAAGTCTGGCAGATCAGACAAATCATATAATCCAACCAACGCAGTTTTTAAGTTCCTACATCAAACTGAAATAGCATAACACGTCTCACAACGCGCCATGCAAACCAAACAAGACTGCACCCAAAAGCACGCGGAGATGTGTCACTCACGTTCACTCCGAAGTCCGGGGAGGTAGAACTCCAAACAGCACCAATGCTGGCTGCGGCTAACATGGCTTCCACTGCATGGATCCCATTGGGCAGGTACCCTGAGGGGGAGAGACAGGCAGCGAATGAGGGATGGGGACCAGTGCTGAAAACATTCTGGCCTGATTCACTGTAGTGACCAGTGCTGAAAACATTCTGGCCTGATTCACTGCAGTGACCAGTGCTGAAAACATTCTGGCCTGATTCACTGCAGTGACCAGTGCTGAAAACATTCTGGCCTGATTCACTG
>JAOYSI010002509.1:0-15990 GCA_025775065.1 Hiodon alosoides
TTTGAAACCAATTGAGAGTTTCCTTGGCTGTGTGTTTGGGATCATTGTCTTGCTGAAATGTCCACCCTCGTTTCATCATTATCATCCTGGTAGATGGCAGCAGATTTTTGTCAAGAATGTCTCGGTAAATTTGCCCATTCATCCTTCCTTGAAGCAGCCATCACTTCCTGTGTCCGTTTTTCCCAGTCCTTTCTGCTCTGGGGAGATAAGGGCAATAATCGATTAGTTTGAGCCAGAGTGGCAACTCTCTTCTCCTCAATCCTGTGAAGGTTATAAAGAGCGTAAATTCAGCATACAGACGGGGTGCAATGAGATGGAAATGGGCTTGATAGCTTGGGGGGTGGGGTCTAGAGGGGTCATTGCCCCCTAAAATTTTAGTCTTGCCCCGTCAAATAAAAAATAAGAAACTTTTTTTTCACTCGCTGACCAATCAAAAAAGTTACATTTTCAAAATGTAATATATATAGATATATATATATGACTAATTTCAGATTGGCTGGTTCGACGATATAAAACTCTAGTCAGTTGTCAGTGTCACAGGTTTTGCATTCCGAAATGCATACGTCAGCCCTAGACCTTAATTGTTGGTGTTTTATATCTTATTACATTTTTTTATTTTTACTTTATTTAGGGGGCATTCTTTTTGTGGGACGGTGGTGGTTGATTGTGTACAGTTGCAGGACGAGGGCTTTGATAGTTGTTGACTTAGGCAACTCTGCCACACACTAGCTGCCTACTAGATTGCTTGCTGTGTGTGTTGACTGAATAAGGTTGGTTTGAAGTGGTTTGCTAGCATAGACATTCCATTAGGAATATGTACAGATTTTTGGTCCCAAAGCCAAGTAGCTCCTCTGCTGATGTTTCGTCGGAATGTTTGTTTGCAAGTGGTGCACCTGCTTCACGCCACAGCATGTCGCGTTCGGCCGGTAACTTGTCTTCACCCTTGTCTTCGCCGGTGTTACCGAACTGACATAGTTGTTCAAGCAACTCGGACGCTAGCCATGGGCTCAACACAAGTGCACCCTCGCTGCCCATTCTTAAATCATTCCCTAAACATATGTTAGGTCAAACCACTCGTGCATTCAATCCGAGCTGGTATCGTGTAAGACCGTGGCTGGAGTATTCAGTCAACCTGGCGCATGCTTTTGCTTGTCACAAATGATAGAGATGTAATTTTTACAAAGCGAGGGTTTACAAATTGGAAAAATGCACTAGATAAGGATAAGGGATTTCAAAGGCGTCTAGCCAATACCATATGCAAAATACAGCGTCATGTGCAGAAATGAAACAGAGGGAGGAAAGTGGTAAGACCACATCCTATCTCTTAGGCCTACCCAGTTAGAGAATAATAGGTCCTATGTCAAAAGCATAGGTGAAGTTGTGAGATTTTTTGGCATTCAAAAATATGTATTTGTTATAAACAGTTCAAATATCCTTTCATTTTTTAAATAATCAAAAAGTTTTGATTTTTAAAAAAAAAAACTTTTAGGCTTCATTGAAACACTTTCCTCCTTGTGGGGATGGGTTGAATGAAAGATAAAATGTTGTATTTGTTATACTCAGTAGACAAGACTTAAAGGAATAAGAGTAAAGCTGCTAATAGCCCTATATTGTACATCACATACTATATAATGGGTAGAAAAACAACTGCCCCCCTCAATCATAGCAGTCAAGAACCGGGCCTGCTTGATAGAGAAAGGCAGGGGACCGTGACACCTACTCAGCGGAAACCTGGCTGGCTTGACACTTCGTTACACTTGTGACGTCTGCTGGCCAGTTTTTGTACTGCTGATTTTAATACTGGTTTGTTTACTTACTTTCTTTAGAGCAATCCAAGAGAAGTTCCTAGCTCAGAGGTAGAAGACTTAGTATTTTAATTTAATTCTCAGCCAATAGTCAGAATGCTCAGTGCTCATCCTAAACATACTGACAAGAACAGTCACCTTTTCCACCAGCTGCTGCAGCAGTCCTCCATCAGTACAAGGCATCTGCTGTAGAGCCCCTAATTTCATTACTGGATCATATTAATCATTCACAATACCAAAATTTGCTCATCTCTTTTTATTTCCCATAGCTACAATTTATGTCATAATAAAGCACCTTGTGTCAACAGTCATTGGTGGCTTTCTAAAATAAAGTTTTGTGTGAACTTAAGGAACAATGTGCATTTAGTTTTTAAAAAATACCTGTTGAACTGTTTACTGCCAACACGGAAGCTATGTGGTCGATCATTCATAGCTGTCTGTTTTGAGCTGAGCTGACTGCACCAGTGTCTGTCTGTTCAACTTTAGAATTTCAAGATCGTAAAATCACTTTAAAAAGTTACAAAGATGTTACAAAGAGTTACAAAGATGAACTGATATAACTTCCATAAATACATTTCCATAAATCTTATTTATCAATCATTCTTATGTAGCAAGCACTGTGAATTTAATTTAAAAAGTCAAAAGGTTTTGCAACCATGATACTTGAAACACACCCTTAATTTCCAATACCATAAAACCAAAAGCTCCTAATAATCTCTATGAAATTGTAAGGCTGCAGCCTGATGAACAAAGGAGGTATCCTGGTTTATTGATAAAATTTATGGTTTGTGGTTAAGCCTCCACTGTCGGTCTGTTCGAAAATAAAATAAAATAGACAATGCATTTACCAGCTGGCCTCATGTTTTGGACAATTTGTTTATAATTGAAAAGTTAGACTTTCAACCTGGGGTTCCTCATAGGATAATTTGTGACTGATTGCTTATTTCATGGACAAAAAAATCCTTTATCAATTTTCATAGGTAAAATTATTTATTTTGGTCACATGGTCTGGTCAGATCTGCACTGCTTAGAAACTAGGCAAAGACGAGGGGTAAAATGTGGCACACCTGAGGCCTCTGACTGGCAGCCAGCATCATCAACAAGGGCCTGATTCAGCCCTTATTATAGACGCTAGGGTTTGGAGGTCACTGTTTTTAGATTGATGCAGTTTACACAAGCAGACAAACCCCAGTTGAAGGTTTTGGAAATGCCTGGAGGAAGCTTAATTAAGGCATACCATGATTCAATGGTTTGCCCAGAGCAGTCAATTTACTCTGTCAATTTGTCAATTTGCGCTGTTGGTGGGATTTACTCACCACTGTTTGGTTAATTTATAAAAATAATTCTACGTGTTTGTTTTCATCGAACTTGCCCACTGCACCCTGACCTCAAACCTTGTCTGTCTTCATGCTTTCTGTATATCTGTGTCTTTCTTTGTGTTTGACTGTGTGTGTATGTCTATTTTTTGTGCCGTATAGCTGTCAATGTAGCTGTAGCTATCTGTCCCTGTGTTTTTGTCTGTGTCATAAGAGTCTTATGTCACTCTTTTGTTTATAAAATTATTGTCCATTTACAAATATAAATTGATATTCATATTGCCCAAGCGGCTTAGTTGGTAAAACATGCTGACTCATACACTGACTGCAGTCTCAGAAAACAAGAACTACACTAGCGAGTCACATGACCATGCCAGGCTTGTGGAAACCTTCATAACAGAGATGATGAACGTGCTCCAGCCCCACCACATATCCAGAACAGGACAACCACTGTGCTAATAATCCTGAGGTAGGGAATGGGACAACCACTGTGCTAATAATCCTGAGGCAGGGAACGGGACAACCACTGTGCTAACAATCCTGGGGCAGGGAGCTACGGTGTCTCACAACTACCACACTCTCCTCACCACAGACACATTTCTCCCACCATCTGAAATTTAACCCCACATTGTTCATTACATCTCTTTAATGGTGGAGTTTACATGGGTGTATTAAACTTACTTGAATCGATTTGCTCAACCCCTCTCTGAGTTTACATGCTCTGACTTAATTGCACTAAGAACTTACTGCTGTTAATTCGACGTCATGCCTATGAAGGGGAAAAGATTATCTGAAATAATGATCTCCCTTCTCTAGAAAGCACTCTCTGAATATAATATTGTCCTATAATTCACAATACACAATTAAATCTTTGATATATTAATTTAAGAAATCTAACCCAGGCACTGCAGATCATCATGGTTTTAAACCGACGGAGACGGCACCGTCCATGCATGATCTCGAGGATTACCATCTACAATAAATGCACCATTTCTAACCATGACACCGCCCATCAGCAACGTACTTTAACCTAAAATAAGTTCTCATGCATTCTTATAGCGTGGTCATTTAAGTATATTATCTCATAATCATTTACTCGTGATATATGGGTTTACATGTGGAAAGAAGCGTTTCCCTGTGATCAAATAATTTTTTCATCATTTACTTGTTTTGTTGGATTTGACCCTGTCCTTCTCTCTAGAATTTTGAGGTCAAATGTGTGTGCCCATCACTGCTTCATGAGTCAGTAACACAATATGTAAACTCCTCCATTTAGAATCTTCTCTTTTGTTCCCTAATCAGGGTCCATTTGCTCCTGATTAACCCTCTAATGGTTTTAGATTGTGTCAGGCAGAAAAAAAGTGAGTGGGAGAGAGTGGGAGGAGGGGGTATTGAAGAATGCACTCTCACACACCTGAGAGACTAAATTCAATTTTCTTCCCTTGCCTCTGAAAGACACTTGTTGTAGGCCGAAGTGTGGAACGGTCTAGCATCTAGAGCTTCAGAGGGAACCCTTCAGTGAATATCCAGCTCTGTAACTATCTAGCCATACTGTACGATTCTAAGATATACGAGCCCTTGTGTGTCTGCTCATCAGCTTCTAACCAAACTAATAATACTAATAATACAATAATAATGAAAAAAATCTGAACAGTAAATGCACTGCAGGTTTTCTATTCTTTGCTGGTTTTGACATTGTTGCTAACTCTGTCAAACAAAAAATACACATTTAATTTCTTAGAATTTCTTCCACCTGGTTTTTTTATTGATCCACTCAACACTATTTTGGCAGTTACTTACAGTTTGGCAATACTTATTTTTGGCATAAGGTAACTATTTATTAATAGAGTTCTGCTTTAATCTTTAATATACATATTAACTACGGTTTCCTGCTGAATATCTTTCCATGAAACCGATGGTTGCGAGAATATTTAATTATATGAAGTACCTAAATAAATATACATGCACTGTAAAAAATGACCTGCACAGTTTACAGTAAATGATTGGCAGGAGTGTTGCCAGTGAATTGCTGTAGATTTACAGGATCATTATTGTAACCAAAATTTACAGAACTTGACAGAAACTGTAAGATACAGAAATTCATTTTTATTGATTTAGCGACTGGGTAAACACGACTAAAAAGCAGCGTAAAAAGCATTGGCAGCAAAGGTGGTTGAAAGAATCTTGGTAACTTCAAGTTAAGAGAAAGTCAGGAGAACTCCCGGAAAATTAGATAACAGTATACAAATATAGAATAAAGAAATCAGTGAGAAGCTGAGTTGATAGCTTCAAAGCTTAAGCACTTTGTTGGAAGTTTGGAGGCATAGTTAACAGTGCACTACAGGCCAAGTTCTGCCAGGAACTGAAGATGATGACATTCTTCACAGAAACGTGCAATTTTTTGTACAGGAAAGTATAATTAATAATACATTCAAATTATTTTTTTTATTTTACAGTACTGTACATGTGACGAGTCTTTAGAGGCAAAAAATACAATGTCATGTCTGCACAAGGCACTTCCCCACTTTGTCACCAGAGGTCACTGTCTCCCGAGTTTGAGTTTTGTATCCACGTGCACATTGTATTAATTAGTTAATTGTTCATTAGACACATCTGTCTGTAGTTTCGGTTATTAAGCATAGAAACTTCCAATAACAGTACACTTTAAGACTGAGCAAATGAAGTCCAAATGAAAAAGAACAAGTATAAGTACAAAAAAAACATAAAAAGGTAAGAAGACAATACAAAAATAAATAAATAAATAAATAAATAAATAAAATAAAAGGTAAGATAGGTCTATTTCACATTTTGTCTGGGGTCCAATTAAAAGAAAGCATTGACAAATATTCATATAGAAATAGGGCTTTCTTAGATATAGAAAATATATCGATACGTGGGGTGGTTTTTAAGAATTTACATTTGTGTAAAAAATATTTGGCAAGTATTATCAAATTGTTATATCAAAATTCCAATTTACCGTCCTCCATTATGATACCGCATCTAATATTACTATAAGTCCGGGCTGGTAAATTCAAATGATTACTTAATATCCAAATATGAAAAAAATTGGATATATTACCAGAGAACATCAGATATTAATTAATATCTTTGTTTCTATTTCTGTTTTACAAAACACACATTCATTAGAGTCAAAATTGAACCTAGGTCGCAAAAATTCACTACAGGGATATATATCATTCATTGTTTTAAAATGTACTTCTTTAGCTTTAGGTGGTATGGGGAAACTGAGATATCTACATCTAAGTCTCTTAGAGGCCGTAGCGGTGTATTCCTGCAGTATGTACTTCCTTTTTAAAGACAAGGAAAAACATTATTTGGTGAGAGAAGATCTTAAAAATGTGTTATTACATTTCTTGTCTAAGAAGGGACAGGCTTCAATAGACAGCGTGAACAGTCTAGGTACTGTCGACATGTACAATAAGGCCCCCATAACCACCTGATAAGGGGTTGTGGAATTGCTTTAATTACTACATAATATTCTCTACTAGTACATGTTAAATTGTATTTACAACTGAACTCCTTGTAGTCCAACATATTGCCTCTATCATCCATTAGATGTTGAATGGACCATATCCCTTGCTCCAACCATTCTTTAAAATAGAACGACTTATTCTTTATCAGTGTTAAGAGGGCTGGTAGTGCAAGTACTTATTTTTACTCCCAGAATGCATTTTGATTTACAGTAATGTACCGCAAGATACAAATGCACATACATTTTTTAGTGTGCATAAAAAAACTATATTCAAGTAAACAAATATATTTACACCGAACCTACATTTTTGTACAGAAAAGCAGTCGTTATTTATACTAACTGTAACTTACAGACACCCACAATTATAATTAGATTTCTGGCATTATTTAAGACAGCAGTGAAATAATTAGTAGATATAATTTATCTTTACCGGTATTTAAGAGCATTTGCTCGCTAGGTAATAGTTTCTGCTTATTTAGCTGCCAGAGAGCAGCTGCCCGCCTGCCTGTTTTTCAAACACTCATGCAAACTGCACCATTAGCCTGAGGCAGTCGTGTCATGGAATATTCCGCAAGGCCCTAGTGCAGACCCGTCTGGGATTGGCATCACCCAAAAATAATTGAGAAGAAAATAGTTAACTAGTTGTCTTTTAAAAGATTATGGATACAATTTGCTGCGCTTATTCAAAAGTTGGGAGCATGCCTATGAGCTACACAATCTCTGGTTTAGCGATCCCCTCATGTGGCTCTGGATCTCTCCCGGGTTTTAACCTATTGCAACCCCGTTGTCTGTGCGTAATCGCCTTGTAACACTGCTCACAATTGAAGAGCCCAACTGACGTGACGGAAAATTATCTTACGGAGCTGTGATCAATACCGTCGTTTACTCGCTCTCACCTCGCGACATGCAGATTTCTTCCGATTACTCACCGACGAAGCAAATGAAAATATCCCCCACTTAATTTTACACAAAGTTACCGAAAAAGAGAAAGGTGCAGTTTAATGAAAAGTTTGAATTGTTTACGTATCTTATCACTTCTGTAAAATGTATATTGATTTGATATAGGTTTGGCTGTTAGTCCATTTTGCCATGAGCATGGAATGTAAAGAAAAATCGGTTCAATTTTAACAAGGAGTAGTTTCGTGCCAGTTATTCTGTAGCGTTTTCTTCGTGTAATAACATTATGTACTTTGTTCTTCAATACCTCGCATACAACGGGTCACGGGTCAGTCATCAACCCTAATACTTCAGAAAGCTTAACTCCTATTCTGAACAAACCCCGGTGTGTGTTTTATGCTCATATATCCATAACTACAACCATAATATACTTTTTTTATATTAATAGTAATCCAATCTGCGCATTGACTCGTTTTCATGACGTTTATCGTTTCCACATGCAATACTATCTTATTATGCATAATGATATAATCAGTTCAATTGTTAAAAGGATGTCTTACATGGTCCATGTCTTGTCAAGAGCCCAGTATAGAAACCAAAAACAGTGTAGTAAGTAACTCTGTTTATTATGCTTTTAAGACACAAGGTTTACACAAGTGAGATTACAGGCTCTACAGTCTACAGCTGAGCTAGCAGGTGACACCTGACCCCTCAAACCATGTGCAGAAGCACTGGGAGTGGCACTGTTGTATATAGGGTGTGAGGGAGCAGACGAGTGTCTTCTTGGAGAGCAAGATGTTCTAGTGTCAGTGAGTGTGCACGTCTGTGTGCTTGCTTCTGCACACATCATCAGTTCCTCTCTGTGGTTTTAATACCTATTCTGGGTTGGTTTGTGCGAGAGCATGCTTGTGTTTATGTGTGTCTATGCAGTAAGTAGAGTAGTACTCTAAAAGTGCTTTAGTTGTTTCATTAAAGTGAAAGTAGAATGAGAGTGGGGGATAAAGTGATTCAAGGGAAGGCTAGGTACTAGTTTTACAGCAGGATTAAAACAGTGGACAAAATGGCAGAAAAGAAAGGTGAAATGACAGGCCTCCTTGCATGCTTGTTCTACCCCCCTGCAGTAGTGTGTATGTGACGGTGAGGGTCTGTGTGTGTGTACGGACGCTGTGGGTGGGCTTCAGAATGTGACTCAGAGTGAGAGTGTGGGGGCGCTTCGTCATCAGCAGGTGAAGGCAGGGATTCTGGAGCCGGCTCAGAGGGGTACAGTTGCAACAATGCCCCCTCCTGGCCAATCTCCTTGCTGCAGGACTGGCAGCTGCAGTGCAGGATGCGTTCCACAAGCTTGTCCACACGGGGCGCCTCCTCGCTGCCAGGGCACTCAAGGGTGACCTGAGCACAAGGCACACACCCTATAGTTTACACAGAGCTCATAGGGATAGTGAACAGTTTACACAGAGCTCAAAGATATACTACAATGCTAACAGTCATCCAGAAGAGAACAAGGGGCAAGCCACCTTTTTATTTTCAAGGATTTTACGTTTCAAGTTTAACTTTTTTTTCAAAGTTTCACATTTTTACTTTGCAAACCAAGTAAACAGGAGAGGAGGGACTAAGTGATGTAAGCAGTTGAGGAGGAGAATACTCACCACTTCCCACTGCGTCTGCGCAGGCGTACAAGAGTCACAGTGCACCAGAGACTCAGTCGACTGGGGAAAGGTGTTGGGTACGCTGTAACTGAAGCACTGCCCCAGGCAAGCCCTGAAGGGTGAGAGGCACAGGGAAGGGTGAAGAGGGGACATGTAAGGCTCTGATCCAGGACAGGGGATGCTTCCCAACATTGTGGGAGCAATGGACAGTATGAAGTATGGCAATTATGAAAAAAAAACTGTACAAAGTGTTGTAAAAAAAGAATGAACAATTACATAACATGTTCTGAAATATTTTAAAGGACATACTTTTCTTTACTTCAGGTTTTTCACCTCATTTTTAAATGTCAGTTTAAAAAATTACATTAGTTTGTGGATGGGCTCAGGAGTGCGTGAGTGCTTGGTTAGGCCCTTCGATGTGGGACTGACCTGTTTTGAATAGACCGGGGCTGGCAGCCTGTGTGCCCGACGATCTGGGTGATATTCTTGGCCTCACACCAAGCGCTCTTGTCAGGGAACAGCGCCAGACGGTTGATGTGGGGGGGCGGGGCCGTAGCACACAACGCCAACAGTGCATAGCCAATCACTACACATTGCCACATAATTGCACCTGGAAGAGTAGGGCAGTGATCAATAGCGACATTTTTACATTTTTGGTATTTTATGTGTAAGAAATAAGGTTGGTCCACAATCTACCCCTAACTCTTATATTATTATATTCCATCCCGTACATTTTTATTACAAAATAGTAGTTTTTTCTGCTCTCAATGGGCAACCAAGATACATGAGTCGTCATGAGGCAGTTTCCTATTTAGAACAACTGGCTACATGCCTCTCTGTGCATTTGTTTTAGGAAAAAGTACAGCTTCCATTGGTCACCATAAAATACATCCTTCAAGAAACAGGGGCACACTATGTGGTTAAGGGCATATTTTGTTATTTAGCTGTTTGATCCAGTGTTTTACTGTTCCATAACCTAACACATAAAAACATGCAAGTAAGCAAAATCATATAGTCGATTATAAGAAAGTAGTGACTCAATCTGTTGTGCGCCGAATGTCGGGCAAGAGTCTGTTTAATACCACCTGACTCCAATAAACAAGAACCTTACGTAGCGATGCGTTCCCAAAAGCCTTATTTATTCTTCTTTCGAAAAGTTTAACCCTATCATGCCTAAGAACATACTTTTTATAATAAAATCGGTCATCGTTTATAAATAATAACAATACATCATCACACAAATAACATTCCACATAGATATAAAATGCTCTCCCCCAATTAGGCTACCAAATACCCCGAGGCAGTAAAACAGAAACGGCGCGTGAGAAAAAGAGCTGAAGGCCACTTTTTTTTTAACTTCTGTATGTTTACTTCTTAATGTTTGAGCTTTTTGTCAAAATCAGTGCAACTCATATGTAAGTTCAATTATTTAAATTCACTCGTTTTGAGGCATTTTGAAACCACCACCAATATTTGCAGATATTGCAGAATGGCAGTCAATGTTCATTTAATTTAACATTGATTAAAAATGTTAAGTTAATTTAACACCCCATACACCTAGAATCGTTACGGACAGTCACTTAATTATTCGGTTCAGTTATTAATTAGTTAATGAACATTTTCGGTAAAGAGCAGTGACTGAGTGATCGGTGACGCACTTCACAAATATCCAATAATGAATTTCTGAAAGTAATACACAGTAAGGCGTACAGAAAATATTTGTTATTAACTGTCAGTGAAGGCTGTGCTACTCTCTAAAGGCATTCAAGGGAGGCACGTCAAGAGTGCAAGATAGGTCGACCGATAGGCAGATAGCTAGGTGGGAAGCTAGCTAGATAAACGAAATTTGCAAGCTGACATTTTGAGAGCAAACCAGAAAGTACTTGCAGACAGATCGAAAGAGACAGAGGTGCAGCAAGGGTGGGTATTGTTTTTAGGAAATGCGAAAATTAGTAAAAACAAGCACTTACGTTTGAGAAACGTCGAAAAGCGGACAAACTCGGGACTGAGCCTGGTTTAAACCACCCTGGCTGAGCACACCGTCTCCCCCGTTCTCTCGCTACGCGCCCCGCAAGAGACCGGAGAGACGGAGGGAGAGAAGATCAGTAAACAAAAAAAATATATATTAATGAAATAAATTACAAAAATAAATAAAAAATGATAGATTGAGATTAATTCTCCTGAGCAAATTCTTGAGGGAAAAATCTGTTACATCACCCGATAAGGACGGGCAGATTGAGGGGAGGGAGAACTGATATGCTACCCAAGAAGTTTTATCTCTCTTTCTTTCAATCTTCCAGCTCGGTCCCTCCCCTCGCTCAAGTTATCTCCCCTTTCTGAGCCTGCCCGTCTTCTTACAGGGGAAAAACCAAATCAAAAGTCTGGTTCTTGTCAAATGTATTTACAGGTCTTAATTTTTGATTAAGAATTCCACAGTCTACGCTTATTTTTACTTTCTAGTTTCTCTCACCCCCTTCTTAGTTACTCCTCACTGTCTTGGTAGGCGCGGAGACGCTAGACTGGGGTCCCGCTGGGTTTGTGGACGTTTTAAAAAAGAAAAAAAAGAAAAGAAAAAATTTAGTTTCTTCTGGCATGTTTGAATTTTACTGCTCATTGACATCCAAGATACTTATTTTTCCTCTTCGTTCCGTTTCAGACAAAATTGTTCGATCCAAAGGAAAAGTTTCTTTATTACCAGATGTATCATTTTGCCTAAACACATCACTTATTGCGATTGTGTCTCTTTTTGTATGTTGGCCATTTTCTGCTGTCTCAAATTCCTAACGTTGCATTTGGGGCATGGGTAACATTATATGGTTACAGTGCTCTTATCCCCCCAATCCCCCATGTTACAGCTTGTCTCATCCCTGATCGATCCTCAACAGAAGTCACTCACACACTACAGCCATCCTGGGGTCTCCCATACGGAGGGCTGTTGGTTTTTGGGTCATTATTGTAGTCATTGATAACAGTGATTATGAAGATGGCAGGCATGAGTTTTATCATTACACTTGCCGGAGATTGATTACGTGCTGTACAATCCAGCAGACAGGCACAGACATGTACTCTGGGAACTCAGGCATCACTCTCCCTAAACTCTGCAGGTGTGCACCCTGGCTCCTGTCCACCCCCTTTCTCTTGCTTCACTGCCAGACACATCACCTTGACAGTGAGAAAGTGAAAGAGCGGAAAAAGTTTTTCTTTCCTGTGAGGGTGTTTGCAGTGTCTGTCAGCTTGCCGCATGTGTTCAAAATGAGAGGATCACGGCGTGTGTATGCTTTCTGAGTGTGTTTGTATGGCAGTCACCTGTTAATAATGAGGGCTGCGTTCCGGCCCAGTCAGCATTCCACTGCATTCCACACATACTGCTGCACCAGGGGGGCTGGACAAATGCACACAACACGCATGCACACACTCGCGGGGACTTGCATCCAGATGCTTCATTTGGTGGCATGTACCACTGAGATGGTAGCAACTACTTGTTCTCCTCCGTGCCACCTGGTGGGTAAAGAGGATCCCAATATCCCACAGCAGCCTGGTCACTAGACCACCATTTAATTACAAGTATTTGAGTGGGTCTGTGTCCTCTCTTGTTCTATGAAAGTATATTTTCACACAAGAACAATTCCAAAATGAGAAGAGGCAATTCAGCCAACAAAGCTCGTTTGGTATTTAAGCAGCTTCCTCAATCTAAAATTTCACCCAGCTGTTTTTTACCAGAGTTTGGGCCTCTAATACATAGCTGGGAATCCAGCTTCACATACTCACAACCCATCAGAATTCCCTTTCAATTTCAAGTTATGACCTCCATGTCCTTAGTTTTACTACTAAGAATATGCGTGTGCGTGCATGTGCACATTGTAGTATGTGAGTAATTACCAACTCTAGCGTGTCAAAAGGCCTGAGATCAGGGGGCTTGCGGTGCAGCCTGCTGGGTGCCCCTCCCATTATGACTGTGCAGTTCAGACTGGAGCCATGTAGATCTTCTCCACTTTCCCCCTGCCCCCCAAAAGAAAAAATCTGAGAGGACGCATGACTTGAAAGTCTGTGGTGGACCAAACATGTTGAGCGACCTTTGGCTGGTGGTGCGGTGTACGGCCCCTGAAGTAGGAGGAGTCCCCTCCCCCCACCGCAGGGGGGTGAGGGGGGAGTGGTGTTGGGTTCGCAGGTGCTGGTCTTGGCTCCCAAACCAAAGCAGCAGGGGCCGAGCTCTCATACTCACGAATGCACTCCACCTCCAGCTCCCTGCAGCTCAGTGTTTCCCGAGGATAGTTTTCACACACTGCTGGCATCCGAATCTTGACTTTGAATGATTACCCATTATGTTCGGTCTCCGAATGCAATTTTGTGCTAAACTACTTTGTTTTCTTGGCCCTGGTGTAACAGAACAGTCTACATATATAGAGAAAAACAGGAGTGAAAAGCAGGAACGTGGGCAAAGAATCCATCTTTTCCAAGAATCCAAATTTTACATAAACGTTTTTTTACATACATGCATTATAGCATATTCTAAGAATGTTCACACAACATTGGTTGTAAAAGTATTTTTTGCCTGATTGAATTTATTTAATCACTCAAGATAAACACCTTAATGGAAAAATATTTAACTTGCAGTGGTATTTACATAATACATACATTTTTAGCTTAGAAACTGTGTCCGTTAGTACTGTACCCTTTCATAATCGATATGCTCAGTATTCATTAAACGATTTCCAGTGAAATCACTCAGGTTCAGTACCACACGTAGGCCTTGATCAGCAGACTGATGCAAACCGAGGGGGGAACTGCTGATAAATAAAACTGTAAGGATATTCATGCAAATCCCCCATAAAGAGTGAGTAATTCTCAATACACAATAAAGCCTAAATGTGTGAACTACATGAAAGAAACATGTCACATTATGTCAGTGTTTTGGATTTTCATTTTTGTTTAAGTGCAATGTAAATACAGAGAGGCACCAGGCTACAGAAATCTACAGAAAATGTATTATACAAAGGTCTGAATGCTATTCCTCTTTGTCAATATCCCGCATAACTTTTTACTAAAATACAGTCTCTCCAGATTAGGCACACAGCAGTGATATGTGGTAGATGCAGGAAACCGATGGACAAGATGGACAGACTTTGAGGATTACAAAATGAGAGGAAAAGGGGCAGCAAACACCTCTTGTTCCTTGTTGTAATCCTTCTACTGCTCCTGGGGGGGGGGAGGGGGGAGAGAAAATGTAATTTGCATGTTTTAGTTTGCTTATCTTAGTTTAGAAGATAGAATTAAACTTAGTATATGAATGAGATATTAACAATTAAAAGGTGAGTTGGAAAGAAAGCTCTCAAAGTCCAAGGTTGGCCAGTCCTGTTATAGGCATGATGGTTAGATGCACTAGAAGCGTGCTGAAGAGTAGATAGAACTGACCTTGACCATGTGCCCATGGAGCAAGTTTGGAGACCTGAAGTCGTGCTGACAGTTGGAGTAGGCCATGCCTAACCCCATCCCCGAGCTGAACGCCACAGGCCACGTGCGGCCTACAGGCAGGAAACACACATGACTCGCTAATGCCATTTTCCGCAAAATCCATCACACATATGCCCATTGTTCCTAAACAGACAACACCTCCCTCCTGACACTGTGGTCAGACTGGCTTGCTAATGCAGCACTTGAGGAAAACTGCGGTGGCTTTGCAGACATGTTGGCTCAGGCCAGCCCAATAACAGCCCTAACCCATACTGCCATGCCAAAACACAAGCACTGCCTTTACAGAAAAGACCAAAAAAAGAGCAAGAACTTACGTTTGAAGAGGGCAACTGAGAGAACAGCACCAATCCCGAGGCCAGTACCTAAGAGCGAGACATTGATGAGGGCAGAGAAAGGAATTATTCAGCAACAAGAAATATGCACAAATAAGCTGAAATGCACATACAAATTGTACCTTGAAATTCATACCAACCAATTAGGACATTTAAAGAGACGTAAATGTGCCTGCAGGTACCGGTAGTGCTCCCCTCCCACCACAGTATGAGCGAAAGTAAACAAGCTCTAACAAGACATGGGTAGGGGGCTGAGAGACCTCCGACCCCAGAGATGGTAAACAGCACCTGTCAGCCAGGCAGGGCTCATTAGACGCAATCAGGGACAGGAGGTCAGAGGGAAAAGAAAGGGAGGGGGTGCTGACCATGAACTTGACAATTAGTGAAGAGTCAGAAAGTGGAGAAAGTGGCAGGGACTGGGGGCTGACAAGGAAAACCGATCAGACGGAGCTCCTGGAGATGAATTTGCATTTGCAAGCTCATATCTACACCATGTTTAAGTCGAGCCACACCACAGGAACAACAGTTTTAACACAGGCTTCCCAACAGCAGTGCAGGCCTTGGGTGAGATGTCCTGCCAATCATGACTGCAGAACAACTTTACACCGTTTCATGTCAGTCGCTCTCTTTGCCTTCCTCCCCCTAGCTGTGGATGCACAAGCCTGGTCTCTTATTAGTTTGGTTTTCTCCCCTTCAATTGCTCTGCCTTTCCCACCACCTCCCTCGTTCATTACGCTCCCCGTTCTGTGTCTCTGGGTGCTCCTTGTCAGGTGTACCTTACTTTTCTTCTCTTCACTCCACTTCTCCTGGTGCCTCCCCACGCTCATCTCATGTATTCAGGAAGTCGTAGGGGTAAAATAACATTGAAATCTAATATAATACTAAATTAATAAAAATAAAGGGAAGGCTTTCAACAACATTTTGGAGTGTGTCTGTTGGAATTTTTGCAGAATCTTCCAGAAGAGCATTTGTGAGGTCAGACACTGATGTTGGACGAGAGGGCCTGGCTTGCAATCTCCGTTCTAGTTC
>JAOYSI010002511.1:5771-15988 GCA_025775065.1 Hiodon alosoides
GAGTGGGAGCCCGTCACCCGGGAGGGTGGCTGTGGGTAAAACCCCCTGGAGGGGGTGCGTGGGGGTGAGTGGGAGCCTGTTACCCGGGCGGGTGGCTGTGGGTAAAACCCCCTGGAGGGGGTGCGTGGGGGTGAGTGGGAGCCCGTCACCCGGGCGGGCCGCTGATGTGCTTGCGTGATGTCATCTGTAACCCTCTCCTCGGGTATAAGGACTTCCTGGCAGTGGCTGTAGTCAGGGACACTAAACCCTTCTTTGGATTTGCAGGTCAAACTGTACTGTGCTTTGCATAAACTTGCTGTTGTCACTAGGGTCACGAAGCTTTTTATAGCCACAATTGCTTCTTTTTTTTTCCCAACTTACTGAAAATATAGAACAAAAGAAAAGAAACAGGTTAGTTCCCTTTCAAATATGAAATGTGAACCATCATCATGGGTTATTTCCCAAAGAACACCAGAAATAACTCGGCACATATGCCAAATCATGCGTCAGGGTCGTTTCTCACGGGACCATGAGGCATATTAGGCCTTGTGCCCCCAAGACACGGGCGGGGGTCATTCCTCCGGTGCAGGTCCAGCAAAGGTGCACTTGGCAGGGATATCAACCTGCCATGTCAAGGTAGACCCCAGCTGACTTTCTTGCAGAACTGTTCTCTGGTAGAAGAACGTTATTCCACAATGGAGGCCAAATGCCGTGTTCAAGCATTAACAAAGTCTCCCTTTGAACCGATGTGATCAGCAGAGCTAAAGCTGTCCCTTAAAACAGCTTTTTAAGTGGCAGTCGTTTCTGGAAAGGGAGTTGGTGAGTTGCCAGCACTGTCTGTATCACATGGGAGGACACGGGTTACCCTGCAGCCAAACCCTGCCCTTACGACAGCTATGGTATACTCACCCGTTAGGTGGTTCACATTTCGTATTTGAAAGGGAACGTTGGGTTATTATTATAACCACGGTTCCCTGAAATAGAAATATTAACCGTCAGTCTTCACAGCCGTTGCTCAGAAGAAAAACAACGAACAAACTGTCATGGCCGCCAAGTTTGGTAGGGACCCTTTTGTGTTATTTGGCATATCTGCTCAGATAAATCTCGGGTTCTTAGGGAAATAGCCCATTAGCAATGGTTAATATTTCTATAACAGGGCTCCGTGGTTATGATAATAAACCAATCCTTCCATTGCCATGAGAGCCAATGCAAATCCATGGGAGCCAGCTGCCATTGAATTTGATCAAAGCAGAAATCAAACTAAACTGCTTTTTTTTTTTTTTGTTAGTGTTTAGTCATTTTACTAATTAGCTCATACAGCTTTAAATATTTGCATAGGGAACTCGCGTAGGGTGCTCAGCTCAGAGGGGGTGAAAATACTGGGTGGTGCTTCCTGTTCATGGGGATTTTGTCCTGCATGTAAGGGGAGTGGGGAGTCTGGGGTCCGTCCCCCTCCACCCTGTGTGCGTGGGTGCGGGCACACAGTAGGAAATTGGATAAGAGCAATGTGTGTTCTGCCTGTCAGTGCACAGGAATGCGTCTGTGAGCTCCACGTGGGTCTTGCTCTTCGGGTGGGTGCCGCCTCCATCTCTGTCATTAAGGAAAGGCTGAGAGAAAGCAGTGTGTGACACGCACGTACGCACAGGCACAGACACACACACACACACACACACACCGCCCCCTCGACAAGTGTGCCGGGGTTTAACCAGTTCTACGTGGTGCACATAAAGCCACTTACACTTCACTTTGTGGGCCCAATTAAAATGTAAGTGCTCATACTGGACACTGTTCAGGGAACTGACAAAGGCGATTAATTTTATCCTCTTTCAACCCAAAGGACTCTGTGGAAAACGGGGAAAGGAATGGGGTTAAATACGAGGTTGGTTTGGGCGGGGGCCCCAGAACCTGGAATCTCTCACAGACTGATCTCCATGAATGTGGGTATTTTTAGCTGGCAGTTATGAAACTGGCACCTGTCATGTGATCTCTGTGGAGCGGAGCGGGTGGAGGCTGGAGGGCAGGTTGGAGTCCTCCTGTGCCTCTCTGTCTGCACTCCCGGTGGCTGACTCCAACCACCCTCGTTCCTGGTTTCCCCGCCTACGCCCCCCTGCCCCGTTTCTCTCTCAAACGCCCAGGCACCCGGCAAAACTCTGAAAAAAGGGCGACCGGTTACAACACCCACCCTCCTGCCCCCTTTCAGATTTAACATGATACAGAGGCTTCTCCTTGGCAGCTCATGAAATGGAAACCTGTGATTTTAATCTAGGATTTACCCTTGGATTTAGCTAGCGGCAGGTAGGCTCAGACTAAAGCCTGGCTTTAAAGCAGCCGTACACAAGTGTGTCTCATACGGTGTCGGTCATTGCCTGCGTCTGCTGTCGCCACAGTTCACCTTAAGCGTGCAGTCAACTGGCGAGACAGCGGTGAAGGCTATAGCCCAGTGCAGTTACAGACTTGCAGGTTCTGCCCTGAGGGGGGGGGGGGGAATAAAACTATGCGAGTGTTCTGGATTGCCGATGGTTATTTCACTCAACTCGTTGTGGGTCTGTTCTGTATGGGTCCGCGGTTGGCTTTTGGCCCCCAGGCACGAGTCCCAACTCTCCTGTCTGCATTCACAGGTACCCTGGAGCCCCACTTGTCGGCCCTCCTGTGGGTGGGCATGTTTGTGTCCCTGGCCATCGTGATCGCCCTGCCCCAGCCACACGGGATCCGGGCCCTCATCGCCTCCACCATCCTGCGTCTCATCTTCTCTGTGGGGCTGGAGCCCACGCTCTTCTTGCTTGGGGCCTTCAACGTGAGTTCTTGCTCCTTCCTAAACCAGCTCATGTTGGGTTCCTAGAAACCCTAATCGCGTCTCTTTATCAAGTTCCTCTCCACCCAACCCTCATCGGAGAGCACGTTGATCCCCTTCTCACGCCATGCCTTCCTTCGGTACACAGTCTCCTGTATCACTGCCAGCCACACGGGGGCTAGGCCTCGAAGTTAGGCGTGAAGTGCGTCAGCAAAGGCCCTTGTGCTGACTGCCTTTCCTTGTGCTGGCCCACCCTGCGCTACCATGCTGTCTGGGCCGCAGGGCCGCGTCCGTTCCCGGATCAGTCAAAGCAAACAGACCTTTGCAGACTGCGGCCAGCCCACTGCTGTTCTCCACTGCTCGCCAACCTAAAAAACAAAACAAAAAAAACCTAGCCAGCGCCCCTGGCTGCGCAAACTCCTGTTAGCGGTCGCCACTTCTGACGCGTCTGCCCTGGAATTTTGCACACTTAAGCCCCCCCCCAGGGTTGCAGTATCGAGCACGCGTCAAGCCATCTCGCGTGCTGGGACCCACTAAAGGCCATGTTAGTCTCATCTCCAGGCCACCAGCCGGCCAGAATCGTTGCCTAGACCACCTGCCAATAGAGAACTACTCCTTTGGTCTTTTAGGCGCAAGGTTTTATTTAGAAACTATGCAGGGATTGCCACCTGTGCTTGCACAGTGGTTCCTGGGGGAATCCCATCTTTGTGGTGAGCTGACCAGCTCTGGTTACGGGGAAATACCACACAACTTAGTCATGTCTATTATTGCTAGGCAATGTAGAATTGCAGTTTGAGGTCATGCCTGTTAAATGCTTGGAGATTGACTGACTATATTAATTTGTAGGAATTCTCTCTCTTTCCCAGTTAACCCCGTTATGACATCAGACGCGTGTCAGCTGGGAAACTCCTGAACGGAAACACATGTGTGTTGAACTTTGGCGCTTGCTCTTTGCAAATCCGTGCGAGGGTGACTCCGCTAATTTGGAGGCTCCTTCAGCCATAGAGCTAAAATAAGTCCAGAAACCAGGCTGCTGGAAGCTGAGGGGCGCTCAAAAGAACCGTCTTCGGTGTCCAGCTGCTCACCCCGCGACCCGGTTTGACTTCAGTGTGCCTGCCTCCTTATTCATTGGAAGACCGTTAGCGGAGAGCTAAGTCATTACCAAATGCTAACATTTCCGGCTGACAAGCGTTCCCGGAGTGAAATGTTGCAGGTTGTTTTTTTTAGTTTCTTTTTCAGCATTCTGAGTGTGGAAGGCAGAACGGAAATCTCGGAAAAAAAACTCTTTGTTGGTTTTAGCTGGCCTTTCTCAAGCAAACATTAGATATCCACCCATCTACTTCAGCCTGGATAGTGTTTTTCTCAGCTGGACTTTGAGTGAACATTTAATAATCATAAGGCATTTGTTACGTACAAGTAAACTATTCCATTCTGACAAAGACGAAGCCGTCCTGCACACCATGGCTCTAAATATATGTAAAGGGCACATGTCTCCCCTCCCACAGCCTTGGCCTGCTGTATTTGAGTAACAAGGCTCCCTTGGCTCTGCCTGTCTAAGCCCCCCGGCCGGCCTGTGCTCCTTCCCCAGGTGTGCAATAAGATCATCTTCCTAATGAGCTTCGTTGGGAACCGGGGAACGTTCACCCGAGGCTACAGGGCCATGATCTTGGACATGGAGTTCCTCTACCACCTGCTCTACCTGATCATCTGCAGTCTGGGCGTGTTCGTCCACGTCTTCTTCTACAGCCTGCTGGTGAGCGCCCCGGGGGGAACTGTGGGACAGCGGTAGGCCGGCGTGAGCTTAAGACCCGGCGATGCTTTTCAATGAAAATGGCGCAGCACAACTCTTTGGACGAATCAGACATGTCAGTTTTCCTTGTAAGGGCCGTCTACATGGCATCGGCCCTTACGAAGAAAATCGACAAATGTCTGATTGATCTGAACACCTGTGCTGCGTTCATTTTATAAGCCAGGTTTGCTTGGCACCTGCATGCATTTTCCAACCTTTTCCCTTTAGTAATTGGATGTTCACATGATTTCGCCTCTTTGTTACGCGACTGTTTGTCAACCTTAACCCTAACCATTTTTTCCTCAATTGTGACTCTAATTAACGTCTTTGTTAAACCCAAGAAGTCAAAACTACCACAATCTTTGGTTCGGTGTTTCTGCCTGGCGTCTTCCTGCGGTTGAACTGTGGATGTCATTTCAGATTGTGAGACCGCCATAGTCATTCGAGCTTACAGCTCTTGTGTCCCTTGCCGTTACTCAGCTCTTCGACCTGGTCTACCGAGAGGAGACCCTGCTGAACGTGATCAAGAGTGTGACGCGCAACGGGCGCTCCATCGTCCTTACCGCCGTGCTGGCGCTCATCCTGGTCTACCTCTTCTCCATTGTTGGCTACATCTTCTTCAAGGACGACTTCATCCTGGAGGTGGACAGGATACCGAACACCACGGCGGGTGAGGTCTCCACCCGGGGCGCCACGTCCAGCACACGCCACGGCCGTCGTTTGCGTCTAACGTTTGGGCCGGGATAGGTCTGTTGGGGGAGGGTGCATGCGTTTGTGCTTGCTGACAGCCAGACACGTCTTGAGATTTATCCATCCCATTCTTTGAAAACTCAGTAGAGTAGAGAGGTACAGCTTTAATAGCTTGGCTAAGTCAATGAGTGGAAACTGTAGCGTCCTTTAATTCCTTCCCTCTGGTGACAGAGAGTGGTGCTAGCATTGCGGGGGAGTTTCTGACGGCTGGTGTGTGCCGGACGGACGGTGGGGGGAATTGCTCCACAGAGGTCTCCACGGACGGTACGTTGTCGCTGGGGGGGAGGCGGGGTGGGTGCTGGATGGGCTTCTGTGTCAGTCACAAGGCCATTGGGGCCAGTGCGGTTGGGGTTTGGGCAGCATGCCTGGATGGGCCATGAGTGGCAGTGAAGAGCTCTATGCTCTAAAAAAGTATAACCTTCATCTCTATTTACTAGCAAAATTTCCTAAACCAGACATAGCTGGGCAGGAATGGTAAACCTATCTTCTATCCAAGCCTGCTAAAATTTAATGTGATCGTGCCGTCACCTACCTGTCGTGTTTGCCTCTGTTTGACAATGCTGGTTTTGTTACCCAAGGAATCAGAGCTCTCTCTGATCTGTCTGTGTGTGTCTCTCTCTCTCTCTCTCTCTCTCTCTCTCCCCCTCCTTCCCCCTATACAGAGTCTCCTGCCGACCTGCTGGACGACAAGGAACGCACCTGTGAGTCTCTGCTCATGTGTATCGTCACCGTCCTGAGCCACGGGCTGCGGAGTGGGGGAGGGGTTGGGGACGTCCTGCGCAAGCCGTCCAAGGAGGTACGTCTGGGATTAGGGTGACCGCTGGTGGTTACTAACAAAGGGCTCGGATTACCTCCTACACACCTCATTATCATAATTTATCATTTAGCTCAAAGGGCTCAGATTACCTACACACTTCAATATCATCATTTAACTCAAAGGGCTCAGATTACCTACACACCTCATTATTATCGGTCAATTTAAATGTAATGTTGACGTTTATTTTTTTGAAATTCTTAAGTGTTTTGTCAGACACACAAAGCTCTTATCAATATAGCTCTAGCTGATCAGATATTGTTAGATCGAATAATATTGCCCGTTTCAATTTTTTTGTGCTGCATATCTTTAGATCAGTCAAGTCGTGTCTAGTAATGACGTAATAATGACCTCCATCTCATTGGAGTGTGTGAGGAAGCTTTTTTTCCTGAGAAGCAATTATTGGATTCAGGTGTACAAGAAAATGCAATGGTACCTGTTGGAGCGTATTGGCGATTTCAGTCCAAGAGGTTGCGTCGGCCTCCCGTTCGTGTGGACCTGACTCCACCCCTTGATCGTGTGACAGACTTGTGGACAGGACTCTCGTTTCCTCAGCCACTGGTTGTGAAAGCGTATTCTCAGAAGTCCCCCACTTGGAATAGAATTCTCAAAACAACTTGTGTTCAGATGAACCAAAATGATGAAATGAGCGTTGAAATTAACTTATTTTACCTACCGCCTCCTGAGTTTAACTGAACATTTGTTATGGTAGACCTACTCAAGTAATGCATTTGGCATATACATGGAACATGAAAAAAAAAAAATCTAAATTATTAAGAATTTCCTTCATGACCATAATTGATTGTATAATTGTTTCACGAGAAATTGCTAACATGGATGTATTGCAGAGGTGTGATGCGTCACCAGCCCTTAACACTTCCTCTGCAGGAGCCGCTGTTTGCTGCCAGGGTGATCTATGACCTCCTGTTCTTCTTCATGGTCATCATCATCGTCCTTAACCTGATCTTTGGGGTCATCATCGACACTTTCGCCGATCTCAGGAGCGAGAAGCAGAAGAAGGAGGAAGTCCTCAAAACAACGTGTTTCATCTGCGGTGAGCGGCACGTGGCGCGTAACTGTGCAAAGACGCCATTCTGTGAGGCTTCCGTCGCTTGGGTTTTAACTGCACACCCGAATGACCTGAACGAGGTGGGGCAGTCGGTAGCCTCGCTCCCGCGTCCTCTAAACGACCCTCCCTTGGCAGGCTTGGAGCGGGACAAGTTCGACAACAAGACGGTGACCTTCGAGGAGCACATCAAAGAGGAACATAACATGTGGCACTACCTGTTCTTCATCGTTCTGGTGAAGGTGAAGGACTCCACCGAGTATACGGGTCCCGAGAGCTACGTGGCCCAGATGATCAAGGTGAGACCTGGAGCGGGACGCCTCGCGGACTCCTAACCAGCGGCTTGATGTCAATGCCAGTATTTAACCCTTCGTCCTGGCGTTTCCAGCGCCCTAGTCCACGCCGAGATGTATCTAGGGGGTAATCTATGTAGTTCTGGCCCACGTAAGTTACGGTAGCCGTTAGCCCAGGGATGCTGGTGGTTGTCGTCGAGATCCTTTCGCTGGAAGGAAGCGGACGGATCGTTTGTTTTGAGCTTTTTCCTCAACTTGGCGAGTCGGCTCGTCAGCGCATGAATTTCGCTTTAGCGAAAGAATGCTGGTTCACACCCACTCCCACGGTCTTCATTGGCAGTTAGCGTTTCCCGTTTCGGGTTTGCTGTGTATTGACAAGGCAGGGCGAAGATTGCGTATCGCTGTAGTGTTTTGGGTGTTGTCGGCGAGCCAGAGTGTGGGCCGCGATCAAGGCTCCCTTTCTTTCTGTGGAATCGGATCACCTTTCCGAGAACTTGGCCAGGCGACGTGACACAAACAGCTGGCGGTTGACACAAGCCCAGGCGTGCATCGGAGTCATCCCTCTGCGGGGGGAAAGTCACAGATCTCCTCCGCCAAGCGCCGACCTGACCTGACTTAACGCATGACATCGTCTGCCTCCACACCCTCCACCCACATGTGGTAGAAATTTTCAGCAAGTTAAATTGGTCTTCTGTTTGTTTGTTTGTTTTTTCAATGAGAACGGTATGGTAAATAAAATGTTCCTAACCTTAGAGATTCATCAGTGTCGCTCTCACTTCCAGCTGGCCCAAAGCCCTGGTGTCCGCTTACACAGTCACTGCACCTCAGCGAATTTTTGCTGTATGTCACTGTCTGTCGGCCACGCGGGCGGGAATGAGTGTTCAGAGTAACTCTGGCGTGAAACGTCCGTCCACAGTCCCTAGTGAGGCTGTTACTTAAATATGGCAGGAACATGAGGGCTCTGGTTCCCCACGCTTCACTGGAAAATGGGAACCCGTATAGACTGTATGTGGAGATACGTTGTCATTATGTATCACTGGGAATGTCAACCTTGTGGTGTCAGGAAAAAATACATGTCTTGGCTTTAATAATGTATTTGATAGATATGTGAAAGGGCCCCTGGAAGAGAGGGTGAGTGATGCGGGGGGGAATGCAAATTCTTTGAGGCGTCCCCTGACTGTGGATCAGATTTCTCAACAGCACAGAGCTATAGTTTGTGAGGGCCCACGGGAGAGGGCCGGGTCTACGGAGGTCAATCCCTGCAAACAATGCTGTCCTCACACATGCGTGTGCATGTGCAGAGGGGCGATTGTTCTGCTGGTTAGCGCCTCCCTGTCTCACGCCGTAACTACAGGCATGCGTGTGCAACGTCAGCTCCCAAACAGACTGCCTTGCTTCCAGTACCCTGGCTGGTTCCGTTTCTGAGTCCGAACGCTCGCCAGCCCACAGTCTTCCTTGAGTTCTTCATGTAACAATCCCATACTCTAAAAAAGACAAGTACTGTTCCTCAAAATATGGGCCCCCACTGCTCCTCCATCCTTTTTTAACCCCCCATGGTTCATCCTTCTTTTACTCAGGTCAGCTACTGGACCCTGGAGCAATCCAGGAAAAGAAGTACGAAGGAACGAGCAGACCACAGGACCGCACACTGACCGCACTCTGGCCACAGGACCGCACACTGACCACACACTGACCACAGGACAGCACACTGACCACACACTGACCACAGGACCGCACACTGACCACACGACCACACTCTGACCACAAAACCTGAAAGAACTGAATTAACTGACCCGTCCAAGTGGGCCCTGCTCTCCCCCTAACTGATGATGCCAAGTGCCTTGCAGTCTCATTTCCACTTTGCCAATTCATTCTCTCTTCGACCAATCTGCCTGCGTCTGGTTCTGCAGCTGCAGAAACCACACTGCGTCCTGTCTTTCTTCCGTCGGTCCCTGTGGTTTCACAAATGAAAACTGCACTTCCGTCATTTCCAGTGAATTTGCGCAAAGTCGAAAGGGTGCGAGGCGAGGCAATTGCTTACCAGCAGTTATTATAAATGGAATAAATGTGTACGGGGGAGGTTTTTCTGCGTTTTCTTCTCGTTTCTGGCCAATGACGGCCAGACTACCCTTTTTGGGGGAGATTTGGTTCAAGAGCTTAAACGAGTAGACTTCCCTAACTGATGTGTCTGCGGGCCCAGTTTGGGTTAACAGCAAGCTTTTAGTTTCTCTGTTCGTTAATGGGGACAGGGATTTACCCAGCACGTAGCCGTCTGTAGATTGGGGAAATTGTGGTTACCGTTCCTCTCTCATTACAATGAGTGGCTTGTATGTGTTTTTAATGAATGGGCGTGATGAAGCTTGATGGAAGTTAAGAGCTACCAAAGTCCGCAGGAGTCTGAGAGGGAAAGACGTCGAGAAGCAGTGAGGAAGTGCAGGAGTGAGGGCTAGTTAAAGCGGTCACGGAGAGAGTGCGGTCACAGTACTGCTCCGTGCACTCTGCCAGCTGAGCGTGGGTGGAGGAGTTAGACACAACTTCCCGTGACTCTGAGGAAGCAGGCCTTGGACACCGCCCCCATCTTCTTAGCGAGGGAGAGGGAGAGGGGCGCGGTCGCTTTCAGGTCAGGGCTGCACCTCGTCAGAGGGACTTTTCCAACTCGGCCTGGTGTGTGTGTGTGTGTGTGTGTGTGTGTGTGTGTGTGTGTGTGTGTGTGTGTGTGTGTGTGTGTGTGTGTG
>JAOYSI010002512.1:2667-16774 GCA_025775065.1 Hiodon alosoides
CAGTGGTGCAATAACTTTTCCACATACGTTTTGATTTTAAATGCCTCAGAATGAAAATCTTTGGAAATTATACTTTAGGTAATAAAAAGAAAGTTTAAACTACATGATGTTATGTTAACATATCTGGATTATAACCTAGGTTTTAACATTTGTGCTTTATAAACTCTGTTATAATGTCATTTCTTTTGGCCCCAGCATAGCTTTGAAGAAATATCCAGCTGTTCAAATGGGTTCAAATGGGTTGCTAAAGTGCTGCATTTTAACTTATATATGATCACTGAAAAAGAGCATGTAATGAAGGTACTTACTTTTGTGAGGACCTTAATTAATTGATTAATTGATTCAATAATTGATGTTTAGCCTTATCTGTAAGGTCAGTATCTGCTGTTACTGTCAGTACCTTATCTGTGTAGTTTAGGGGATACCGCAGTTTTATTGACAGCTGCTGTAACGGTCAATGCCTTATCTTGATTTTCTGCCTCAGGCACACATTTCTCTGGGTCTAGACTCAGATCTGTATGTTTCTCTTGGAGGGGTACCCCCTGTATTAGGCCTGCGGTGTGAGGCATTAAATCAGCCCGTCCTGTTCAACCTCAAAAGCTTGAGACGGAAACAAAAAAAATCACAGCCACCATAACTCCACCCTCTTAATGTTATAATTACATATAAAAACTATACCCCCTAGCTCTAACATTGTGAGCTGTGTGGATTGCTCTGGATATGAATGTCTGCTGAAAAGACAAGGTCACACTTTATCTATTTTACAAGAAATCTTCTTGGCTTCATTACAAGATTTAAATACATTTGAACAATAGATCATCTGTAATGAGTTTAACACACAAAAAAACCTGCATCCTGTGGACTGACCTTGGTTTGCTGAATGTTTCTTAGGCCCAGAACCGACTCCAAACTAATGATATGAAGCCTTGTAGGGTTCCCTTGTAGAGTATTTCTGTGTATTTGAATATTGTAATGCCTAAATAAATAAATAAATAACTTTTGGAATCACCTGTATTTTATCAATATTCTCCCCCATTTTGGAATGAATAATTGTTCTAATTCATCTCGGCCCATGGCTACAAATTCTGCCACCACACACCAAATAACGCTGGGATAAAATGCTGTGATTGACCGGGCCTACATTGTCAGTTTGCTGTTTGGCACCATGCAGTGACTAACACCTAAAACCACAAACATGCTTAAATCTCACACAGCTGGTCCTTCAATCGCCCCTAATGGAAAACAGGCTTTAGTCTTTGTGTGTGTGTGCGCGCGTGTGTGTGTGCGGGGCTTTTCTAAGAGACCCACCTGCAGAAGGCCGTTGAGCCACGGTTTAGCAGAGATGGAGGTCACACTAAGGGGCCTCTGCTTTGGCGGAGGATGACGAAAGAGGAAACCTGGTCTTGCTCTTCTCCTTGGGCTGACATGAAAACAAACCTTGGGTGGCCTTGTTTTGTCCTCAGTGAGACTGATTCAGGTCCAAGGCCAAGCCAGATGCTGGTCTCCTTTTTGTGGTTCTAAACAAACCGCATATATGGAACCAGACTTAGGTGGCCCTAAATACATCAATGTTTTTGTTTATTCATATTATTTATTCTTATATATTGTTCGTAAATATTTCGTCTTTCTTGCTTTACGAAAACTTTAGAAACAGTAAGCCAACATCAAACCCTACCTTTGTTATGCTAATAGGAACACGACTATCGTGCCAATAATCAATTTTTTTCAGTCGTTTGCGTTCTTTTACATAACAAACAAGAAAGAAAATGGCCAGCTAGCCAGAAGTTAATTTACATTTTGCCATATCTCTACTCTCCAATTTGTACACTAGACTTCAAATCAAGTCTCCCCCTCTTCAATTTAGATGAAGAGACAACTGTTACAAACGCTGGTCTGTCGCCGTAACTGTAGAACAATTCTGTCAAAAATTGTGACATAGAAAAGGAAACACTGAAACACACTGTTCCTAAATCCCTTTTACGGTGATGAGCTCTGTTCCAAATTATATCACCTTTTAAGGCACAATTGATCAGTATCACCAGGATTCAAAAAATGTCATTAAGTAATGAAAAGCTTCTTACAAATGTTTTCCCCTCATCCAATAATGACTTCATTTTGGTTAACACAAATATTTTCCCGGCCTTGTTAGTGGAATGTTTTTTTTTTCTGGACACACCCAAAACAAACTAATGGAAAATGCCTGGTTTGGCACATTGAAATGTTGATAAATTCTTTTCAGATCTAATATACCATATGACCACCAAAAATTAGCTTTTAGATGTGCAGCCATGAGTCTGTTTTTTGTAATGTTTTTTGTATGCAAAACAATTTAAAGAACAGCACACAGGAATTACAAATACAACTGGCGAAAGAATAAACTTTATAGGCTTTCAGTACAATTTAGTGAATTTCTTCCACAATTTAACCGTACTCTTGTCTAGGGGACTTTTTTCGACAACTTTGTTCTCAGTATCTTTGCACATGCTGAACTCCAGCTGGGGGCACGGGCGGATCTGAACGGCAGCCAGCGTATAAGCAATGCAAAGCATCACACGCAGAGACACAGAGAACATCACATGAAAAACACATAAAATCTCTTTTATTTCTGGCCGGATCTTCTTGGCCACCCGGGCAATCACTAAAAGTGCTGCTTCCATAGGTTGTAAGTGTTAAAGTACATTCACACGCCCAGACTCTCATTGGATACACATTACCATAGTCACTATAGCCTTCTGACAATAAGGGAAACTTTCATCAGTTTCCTTTAAAATACAGCTGCAAGCTGGGCTCTAAAGGGTCCCATACCATATTCTGTGCAATGAAACGATTTGAGAATATGGGAAGTGCAGACTTCAGAGCCGTCACCTTTATATCAGCTCTCCCCCTCTTACTATTCAGTCTCAATGGAACTCTTAAGTAAGTTGTTCAGAGACTATCCGGGAAACCTGTCCAAAATGTCAAAATGCAGCCAGTTTCCTAGAAAATAGGCTCTGCATTTCAAGAGACTAATAACTGAACCTGAAGCAAGAAACCCCCCTTGCAAGAAGTTAAACGTGCTTCAAATACAGGAAAAGACAATTATGTGGAGGATTTTGAAACAAAAGCCGTTGTCTGCGATAATAGATGACATGACCTTTCGGGCTGCACCTCCTGTCAGGGTAAGTGGTCGGCATGCCTAAGTGATTGCTGGGTAATTAAAGCCTGTAAAAGCCACAAGGAAGGAGCTTTGCCAAGCCGGTTGTCCCTGAGCAGAGAGGGCTTCCAAGAGCACAGTGGGAAGCGGAAGCCTCTTTCTCTGCCAATTCCATCCATTAGCGGGACCTATTAGCGGGACCTCTTAGAGGGACCTATTTGCGGCACCCTACTACAGATAGTATTGTAAATCAGGTGAGGGATTAGCAATGGAGGGGACAGGGGGTAGCCTCACAGTGCGGGTGTGTGAGTGTGTGCCTGCGTCAGCCCATAAACCAGGGAGCAGCGCTACAGAGTGAGGTAATCTGCTAATCAAAGAGGAATGTTAACAAGTAGGGGATGTCGCTTTGAAAAGGGACTGTGAGAAATATGTGGAAAACTACAGAATTTAGAGCTTTAGAGACAATGAGAGACCATAGTTGTTTGCATCTCCGTTCAGAATGTATGGCATTGCTGGAATGTACAAAACATATAAAGGTTTTTATATAAAATAGTCTTCAACCAGCCGTTAAGGGTTTTTATGTATAGAATATACGAGATGACTTGCCATGTTGTTAAACAATGGCATGCTATGTAGTCGTACCTGAACAACTGTAATTGTGCGTATATCAGAAATCCATATATACATTTTGCCAATTCCAATAAGATCAATTTTACATGTATTTTAAATTAGTACCATGGTCTGGAGTGTCGATTTTTACATCTGTTGATTTCTCTCCATTTTTTTACATTGCAATGGGTCGGATTGTTTGTTTTATGACAAGCTGAGGGTTGACTTCTCCCTCTCCATGGGACCAGTCAGACCCCTACCCCCAGTCCAGAGTTAATCCCGTATGCTGGGGCTGAGTGCTGGCTTCTCTCTCTCTGTGGGCCCATCTTCTCCTAGTCATAAATGACAGGGGTCAAGAGATCAGTGCTCTGGCTGCAGAGATGGGAAACGGATGTAGACATCATCCTATCCTGAGCCAAACGATGGGGGTTAAATGCTCTGACAGAGTCCATGCCTCATTTCAACTTTATTCAGACAAAGGGAAGGGCCGTTTATGACTGGTGGGAGCTGTCCGGTCATTGTATCCAGCCCTGAAAAATGACACATTCTGGGATAGAGTTGGGAGGGCAGACGAAAAGCCACGGCCCATTTTATTTGCAAAAAGTGTATCCTGCGCCAGTGGACCAATTATGTGTTACTCAGCCAACTTCTAGAAGAGTCTCAACAGCTGTAACTCTGGGTCATAGAAGTAAGTGAGTAGAAGACCCACAATTCACACACAGTTCACATGGTTTGCTGATCCTACACCTAGCACAGTGCTGCAATTGTGACCATGTGTGAGCCGTGACCTGACATGTCAGGACACTGAGACCCATGATGATAAGGCACCCTACAAATCCCTTATTAATCAAACCACGACAATAACTACAGAATATTGTCTGTAATTTAGAGATCCGGAAAATTGGCTGCAAAGCCTGATATGGTTCACTAGCTGTGTTTTCACTACCATGCTTGAGTAGGGCTTCGTGGTGCAGGACTCTTAACCTCAGGCTAAAACCCTTAAGTGGGCCTCCTGATGCGGCCCTCGAAACCTCAGATTAAAAGCCTTAAGTAGGGCCACCTGATGCGTGCATTGAAACCTCAGGCTTAAACTTTGGAGCTTACACACTGTACCTACTGATGTCTAACAGTGTAATGCAATGAACCTAAAGAGGAAAAAGGATGTTTGTTTATTTCTATTTTGCAGCAGAACTTTGCATGCATAGTTTTTCTTCCTTTTGGACATGTACTGGTATGAAGTGGTACTAGCTGCGCTTTTACCACAGCCGTAAGTATCCCCAAATATTCTTCCTCCCCGGAGAAAAAACACACATATTTAGATTCACCGACAACATTTCAGCAGAATCAGGTGCTGATAATATTTCTGCTAGTAACGCAGACGCTACATTTTAATGTGTAATTTATAAAGGTTGGTGCAGCATACTGTGTTGTTTGAAACAGTGCCTTATGATGAATAAACCAAGCCACGTTTATGAAATTAGCCAAAAAAAGTTGTAAAAATAATATAACAAATAATTGCCCATAACCAGAATCGGAGGCCGTTGTATTAACAAATGCCCAAGCCTATTTTAGTCTCAGTCCATTCCTGTATGTTATATTTTGCAGAATGCTTAGGAAGAGGGCAATACTGGGGTAGGATTTTAGCTGCATGAGGAGATGAGGTGTCCTGTCATGGCACTCTGAGAGAGTGATACATGGCACTCGGAGAGAGTGCAACTTCCCCTGTGGGGGTATAATCAATGCCCCAAAAACAAAATGATATACACATGGACACAGATATACACACACAGACACATAAACATACACACACACAGTAATACACACATTAAATACAAAGAACAGTACAATGGTTATTGCCATACATTCAGAAGGCCAAAAGAGAGACCCACGCAATATTATTGCATCCCTCAGAGTCATTAGCGAGGTCCAGTGAGTGCTGTTTATTAGGAGGTTGTTACACATGATGTGCAGTTCAGGAATGGCTGGAGAGATCCTCACGGCAGGCTTCAGTCGTAGATGTGTGAGCGCACGAGCGGAAAAGAGAGGGTACACCGAGAGAGGCAGCCGCTGTACTCCTGAGTAAATACATAGGGTTACCGCATGTGGTATAGATGGATAACAGTATCTTCTACACAAAATTACATGAATAGCGTATCACAAACACAGATAGTGAAACAGCGAAAAATATAAATGAACCATTTGTGTTATTCCAAGAGCTTTGCATGTTACAGACAGGTATGTGAGTTTCGATGTTGCACCCACCAAACATCTTCTGTCATTTGAAAAAAGTACAGAAATTGTAAACAAGTTTAATTGCACAGAGAGCTTGTGAAATAAACTACCATTTGTCCACATACATGCAGGTCGAGGGGCAGTTTATATGATCCTGTTTAAAACATTTTCTGTCTGGATCCTAAAATAACTTTGGTTATTGAAGTTATCTTTAAGAAAGGGTATGCTGCCCTGAGAGAGTAATGTAACATCAAACACTGTTCAAAATGAAACAGCAGGAGTCTGTGATCTAAAATAGCTGACCTTATTAAAAGATCCCATAAAAGTCTAATTCTCGGGTTATAAACAAAAGTGCAATAAAATTACGCTCTGTACACATGCCCTTCAACATTTATTTGAATGTTTGTTTGAATTTGGCTTTTGTTTGAGTGGTCATCCTTTCATCTGGCTACCAGTGATGTCAAGCAGACAAGCCCATATTCATGGCCGTCTTTGTTCTGAGTAGGCATTGCAGTGTTAACCTAAAAAAAAATGTTAACCTAAGTAAGAGTAAGGGAGCAGTGTTAATGTACAGCAGTGTTAACGTGAGTAAGTGAGCGCTGCAGTGTTAATGCTAAGCAGTGTTAACTTGAGAGAGCTGCAGTGTTAATGCACAGCAGTGTTAACACGAGTAAGCGAGCACTGCAGTGTTAACATGAGTAAATGCTGCATCATTAACCTGAATAATTGAGTGTTGCAGCGTTAACATGAGTAAGAACTGCAGTGTTAACTTGAGTAAGTGAGTGCTACAGTGTTAACGTGAACAAGAACTGCTGTGTTAAGAAGAATATTAGCTACAGCATCAATCTGAGTAAGCATTCTTGCGTTAACTTGAGTAAGCACTGCAGCTTTAACCAGAGTAAATACTGCAGTGTTAACGTGATTACAAACATGAGAGAAGACTATTTGCTGGGGCTCTTCGAGGTGCACTTCTTACTCTTCTTTTCACTCCTGAATCAGTCCTCTTTTCTGAGATGCTGTCTCCAATAGCAACCATCCCTTCCTGGGATTTGAATCAGAAACACCCAAGTTTATTTTATTGGGTTTTTGGAGCTCGGATTCTGGTATCATTTTGTGCTAAGCCAGCTGTTTTCGAAAAACAAACAAATGAAAGTAAGGAAAGGGTATTTGATCAAGAAGAAATTTAATCTCCCCTCATTTTTAAAACCTATTTTGTAATTGCCAACTAAGAGCCTGCTCATATGATGAATGTTAATGCTATGTCTGTAAGCTCCAAGCATATCTCTTCTCCAGAAAATCGAGGAAATAGTTTTTGCATGTTTATAGCCTATTAGCTAACAGTACCCTCCCACATTAATAAAAACAGTCATAACAAAGGATATGTTGTGATGTGCTAACATATGCCAAAAATATTTAACTCATTTAATGAAAAATTCTAAGCTCAATGTTTGAATCTCAGACTGTGTACAGCCATAGAAAATATGTCAAATATTTCAAAACATGTCCCTGTTTTGGTGGTTATGGTTGTGGAGAATGAGATTAAGGATTGCATTTTCGTTTTATGACAATTAAATCTTAAGGTCATGCCTAGTTTAACGCATGGAAACAAATGTCCAACACATATCTAGATATTCAATGAGTACAATTACGTACAGCACTTCCACACTGGTTACACACACGGTGGTGAATAGATAGGAAGACAGCTCAATACTGCCCCCTCATGGATCCCCCGGACATTCAGAATAATTCCCCACAGTTTTCGTTCCCAAACAGAAAATGTAAACAATAACGAAACGAACAATGCACAATTAACTCTCACAGGTATAATTAAAGACACTAGCGACAAAACCCTTCTCTAGGATCCCAGAGTTGAGAGAATCATAGGTGTCCGAACTCCACAGGTAAGAACTTTCCCGGCAGCACACAACATCGTACATTTGTCACACTAGAGTAACACAATTTGTAACAAATTGTTAAATAGGACACTAACTGTTTCGGTGATTTAAAAAAATCCACTATTAATTTAAAAGAACAGGTATAAATTTATCTCTATTAACTAATTCAGTGAAGACGGTATTGAGATTTTATGACGGCTTGGGTAAAGGAAATGCCTAGGTAAGAAACAGATCGCATCAATACTCATTTTGGGGCAAAGAGCAAATCAATAACGTGGTGGATAGTTACTTAAAACATGTGGGATAAGCTCCCTGCAGAAAAATCCATATGGGCCAGCTTGAGAAAATCCATCCTGACTTCAAGTTGCTGACCAAATCGACATATTTTTTGGAAGATAGGTAGCTTGACCAGCTCATGACCAACTTAACCATCTGAAAATCCAAACTGGTCTTGCTTTAGGCTTTCAACAGCAAAGGTTTTGCCCGCAAAAATTGTAGTTTACCTCAATCCAGACCAGACCAGACCAGGGACGTAGCCATGGAGTGAACCTTTTTTTTTTTTTTTTTAAATAAAGCACATTTAAATTTTATTTATATTTTTAATATTAATATATTAATTAATATTATATTCTATTATTTTTGAGCATATTTTAGGGATATTTCCCCTCCAATATATATTATAATTACGGCCCTGATCCACATCAATAAATTATAAAACAAATATGTAACTGATTACTTCATCCACAGTGCATCAAGTCAGCGTTGGGATGCAAGATACCCGGGACTGGAAACGCAAGGTACGAAGGGTCAATTCTGATCGAGATTGTGAGATTTTTTTCCGCCCAGAATTAATTTTCATGAACACAACTAAACGTCAGCGCAAAATGAGGCTCTGGTCTAGAGCGAAACCACGGGGTCAACGGTCCTGAGTCTGGTTCGCTGCGTGCTTCCAGTCGCTTATGGCGTCAGCAGGGTACGTCAGGGCAAACACTGCTTAGGGTGGGATGCGGAGCAGAAACATCGCCGTAGAAATGAATGTTCGGCGAGATTGGAAGAAGAGAAACTCACAATTTTGGCCAATAAACGCAGTCTCTTATTGGACTGTTCCACTGCTTTCATATTTCTAACGAATTTGGAGAGATCCGGAATGAGCAAGGACGCAGGGTGACAGGATGTGAAGGGGAGAGAAAAAACATGGTATATAACAGGTATTTTTTAGACTGACAGTATAGAGAGCTTTGAAATATAGAGAGCCGACCATATCACGTGTCCACGTGAACTGCCTGCGTCGTTTCGACTGTTTAAGAAGGGAAGAAAAGCGTCTCTCTTCAATTTTGTAGTTAAGGGAATAACAGGCGTATTGGAATGGAGCACTTAAAGGTTTTAAAATGTAGCAATTGCTGCTAGTCGATTGATTGTTAAACGATCTCAGGGAGCAAAATGATGCGTTGTCGTGATTGCTAGCAATAATAAACACGCCTATAGCCTATATATTTTTAAATATCCTTCAGAATGGAAGATAGTTTGGAGGCGGGATGGGTGGCCGTTCGACCCGATGTTTTTGAAGAAAAGGAAAAGCACAAATTTGTTTTTATTGTGGCCTGGAACAAGGTAGAGGGAATGTTTGCCATCACGTGTCACAATAGGACGGTGCAGAAGAGGAAGGCTGCCAGGGACGCGCGGGCGACTGTGGCCGCTGCAATCATAGAAGATAAAAGTGGACATCTCAAAAGTCCCGCTAAAGAAAATACCACTGATTTCATTTCGACTTGCGGCAGATCGGTGGAAGGAGGAGGCGGTATAAAAATCCAACTGCGTGGAAAATCACCAGTGACGCGAAGTCCCGTTAAACGTGGCAGCCAAACTTCAAGACTTAAGAGCACTTGCCACGCCGGAGTGATGGAGGTTTTGGAACCGCCTGTAATCAAAGGTGAGATCTGTACACCACTGGTGGAAACTGTAGAGCCACAAGACTTTGAAACCTATGCAAGCGAAGGCTACAGCTGGGCTGGACTTTTCTCTTTTCAGGACCTCAGGGCCATTCACTTCCTGCTTTGCTCCGTTAGCTCTGACCTGGAAACCTGTTTGCCCTGCTTCCCGGAGGTGCCGTCGGGAACGTGGACGGTGCTGTTCGGACATCCCGAGGTTACGCAAGCGGAGATGGACAATCTTTGCCATCAGCTACAGCTGTACCTCTGCCACGCTCTCGACATCTGTGGGTGGAAGATTCTTTCTGAAGTTTTGTTTACTGAGAACGACGACCCCGACGAGTACTACGAGAGTCTGAGCGAACTGCGACTAAAAGGATACGAGGAAGAGCTCCAAAGAGCCCAGAGCCGTCTGCATGAGGTGAGAGAAAACACAAAACAAGCCTTCGAATATCTGTGGTAAAATTGTTTTTACCGTAAGTGAGCGCCATGTATTAGGCAGTACATGCAACGTAATAAATATACTATGATTTGAATTGCAAGGAGTTGAATTGCGAAGTTAATACTGTCTCTTAACACTAATAAATATTGTGATTAGTACCCATGCCACTAGAGAAAATTTGAAGTCTCCTCCTTTTTGTGTTTGAAGGAAAATGGTCTTCAATACATATTACATAAATTATCAGTGTTCATAAATACTATTTGCTAAGCCATATATTTTGTACATAAAATTATTTCTAATGAGAGTGAGCTATGGCTATCATCAGTGCCCTGATTTGTCTGCTTTGTGAACCGTGGCCCTGCAAAGCCAAAGTGAGTGGCTTGCATGAGGCAGCTTTTCTTGGTTCTCACCTCTATGAGGAGCATTAGTGGAGCGAGTCTCAGTGGTGATACAATGAAAATTGTATGAATTTTATGACTCGAAACTTCCCTGGCCTATTTTATAAGTACACGCAGCAGACATAATTTGAATACATAGCCAAAACCCCAAAAAACTATTTCAGGAGATGAATGCATACATCTAGTGCACTTTGAGGTGCACCAATTAGCTCTTTTCGTCTACAATACCCAAACACATTCGCCTTACCCTGCCTCACACACGCACAGAATCCAAAGAGCAAATTTAAATAAAAGTCTATTAATATTAATATAATCTATGTTCTCTCCCCTCTTCTGCCTCTCCATTGCTTTCTCTGTAGGACAGTAACTGTTTCGGGGGTTTGTTGCGGTCTCTCGTCTGCCCTTTTCGGTCACGGTCTCTCGTCTGCCCTTTTCGGTCACGGTCTCTCGTCTGCCCTCTTCGGTCACGGTCTCTCGTCTGCCCTCTTCGGTCACGGTCTCTCGTCTGCCCTCTTCTGTTACTGTCTCTTCCTAGTTGCTGTCACTTTTGTCCACCCTTCTCTCTCGTCCTGTCCAGGTTGTAAAAAGTGTAAAAGGTAAAAGTTGTTTTATTAGAAAATTCACTAAATACACTGCTAAATAACTCTGACATCCAATAGCTGAGTTCTAAGGCTAGCTTGTTAGTATTAGCAAACCCTTAACACCGAGAGAGATTAGCTAGCTAGCTAGTTAGCTACTGTATCACCAAACCTGCACAAGCTTGCTGCTAGCTATGTTGCTGCTGCATTTTTACTTTCTGGCTGTCGATGTTCTACTGTCTTCTCAGCTTCACCTCAGTAAAGTGAGAGAGCAGCCCACTGCATTGTGAAATCTCGACCAATCAATCACAGCAGGCACCATGTAACGCAATAGTATTTATGACAGTTCTTTATAATAAACTTCAATTAACTGTACTGAAGCGCTGCTTGCTATCGCTGCCATGTAAGCCATGTATTATACTAAATATTACTTTGTATTTAAGAATATGGTCAAAGGTTCATGCCCCCTGCTAAGATGCTGGACCAACACCTCACTGGACACTGGTTAATGTTTGGCCTCTGCTAGGGTGTTGAACCAATACTTCACCGGACCCTGGTTAATGTTTGGACTGTTACTGGACACTGGACAGGAATTATTAAGCACTAGTGAGGAAGGGCCTAATACAATTTGAAATGATGACCGAAATAATAAAAAATATGGGAGGATTTTTACAGACTGTGTTAAATGCTGGGATTTTGGCTTGCCACAAACTGACCTTCATGCTTTTGTAATACTGGGAATAATAACTCTTATGGTTAGAGAGGCGAAACAAAATGAGCCTTATCAATACTGAACCAGGCATTTGCTGTTATACTCCCCTCTGTTTATGAAGATTGAAAGCCGCCTACGGGAATTGAGACAAAATTTGTTATCCTGCTTTGTTTTGGGGGGACTAAATCTTGCCAGCTGGCCTTGTGTTCTGGTACTACTGTGTGGTTTTCTATTTATCAGAATAAATTAACAATTATTTTGTGGTCGTTAGTTTTTCATCATAATGCCCCAACAGAGGACAAGTGTTCAAGGTTTTTCTAGAACGGCTCTGGCAAATCAGATTCCTTCTTATAAATCAGCTGTAAACCTAAGGCCTAAGATTTCTTTCAGCTATTTTGCATGTAAAGTTAGTATCTAAAAGTTGCACTTTTTTCTGCACTATTCGCCAAAGAAAAGACAACAGGGTTAACTTTTGTGAATTACATAACTGCGTAGACAACACTCTCTACTCATTAATGCGCTGACCCTCAACCACATGCGCACAATGTCATTAACTTGTTCATTATTTCTACCCAGGGACATATTAGGTAACATGCTATCTTCAAGACATGGTCTGATTGGCTCTTGGTCTTGAGTACTGACCAATCACTGGCCTGCTTAAGGACCAGTTACATGCATGTGGTGGCACCACATGTCTTGGCATGCCCATAAAGTTAAAAGGAATCTCATAAGGCTCATATAAATGATGTCTTCAGGAGGTTCACCTGACTGACATTTCATGGATGTCCAAAATGAGTCATTGCATTAATTTTTTGCTGCAAAACGTTGCGTACACATTAGCTGAAATATCTTAGCCTAGATTCTGTATTCTGTTTTTGTGTCATTATCCACAGTGACTCTGTGTACTGTAAACATTCCTGCTCTCTTTGTTCATATAAGTAAAATGTCACTGTCAGTTTGAAATACTTATTTAGTATGTATTTATTTAGCGGATGCTCTTATTTCAAGTGTCCCTTTACATTATCAGACTTCCGTCCTACTTGGTTATTAATTAGCATTAGTATCTGTTAATTATTAATTAGCGTTAGCATCGGACTAATCGGGTGAGATTCAGCACTCCTGAGGACCACACTCCCCTGACCGTCCAGATGCCGTATTGAGGGTTCTGCTTCTGTCAGATGTGGACGCGTATTATACAGAGACAGAAAAAGGATGTGAAAGTGGTACGTTGCTCAGGTCTTTTTCTGTCTCCGAGGGCCAAGCGTCTTTCTACCCATCAAGGATGTGTCAGTATGAAGATTGAATATAAAACTGGGAAGTGGGGAGGTCAACTTCTCCCTGATTCACTTGTTAATGTTCTTATTAATCTATGTCCTCTTGTTAATTCAGTCTATCCCATGTATAAGAGTAAATAATCCGTCCATGTGGATTTCCCAAAGGATCCGAATATCTTTACATTTCCCTGCTTCCTGAAGGGTAGCTGTGATGGGCACTGGGATACATTCTGAAAAAGGAGATCTGTCACATAGTTCTCTCCCATGCCCCCACCCCAGCTCCTGGAGAAGCACAAGGCCACGGAGAGCATGGTGGAGCTGCTGCAGATCTACCAGGAGGAGGATGAGGCCCATGGGGCACTGGTAGAGGCCACCACCCAGCTGTACCAGTACCTGCTGCAGCCCTTCAGAGACATGAGGGAGCTGGCCGCGCTGCGCAGACAGCAGATCAAGGTGGGGGGGTTGACCGAAGTGCGCAAATGAAGGTGAGAGAGGTCAATTAATGTGAGGCAAGGTGTGCTGGCTGACTGCGCAGATAAAGTTAAGAGGGGAGGAGGCCAGCTGCACAGATGAAGGTAAGGTGTGAGTACAAAATAACGTTTTGTTATAAGATCTGATCGCTCTTATATGGTCCGCATAAAGAACCAATTACGTCAATGAATACAACCACTGTCGCCCGACCAGAGATCACCTAAACTAGTGTTCTCCTCCCTCAGATCTCCATCGAGAATGACCACCTGGGCCCTCACAGGATGGAGGCCCTGAGGAAAGAGGACAGCGAATGGCAGAGGAAGGCACACACAGCGGTGCTCTCCATCCAGGAATTCACCATTGAGTACTTTGAGATCACTGCCAGGGCACAGAAAGGTCTGTGTGTGTGTGTGTGTGTGTGTGTGTGTGTGTGTG
>JAOYSI010002512.1:16874-27815 GCA_025775065.1 Hiodon alosoides
CATTGAGTACTTTGAGATCACTGCCAGGGCACAGAAAGGTCTGTGTGTGTGTGTGTGTGTGTGTGTGTGTGTGTGTGGGGTAAAGTGAGGTGACCGTCCGTGTAGGGGGTAAATCTATATGACTGTATGTAAGGGGTAAAGCAATCAGACAGTGTGCGCCACAGGGTTAGGGGGTAAAGTGATATAACCGTGTGTGTGATGGGGGTTTGTAGGGTAATATGATGGTGCATTCATGGGGGAAAGCCATGTAACTTTGTGTGTGTGTGTGTGTGTGGAGAGGGTTGGGGGTAAGGCGCTATGACCATGGGTGTGTGGGGTACAACGATATGACCATGACCTCACAGTGGTGTTTGAGAGGATGCGTGCGGACGAGAGGAATTTCGGCAGGGCGGCGTGGTCGGCGGCTGCTCACCGCCTGGAGCGGCTGCAGTGTGGCGTGTCTATGGAAACGCTACAGCTAATGAGGACCAGAGAGATTTGCCTGGAGCAGAGCAAACATTCGCTGAGAGACCAGGTACCCACAATGCATCGGTGCAGCACACTCTTCACGTTGATTATTTGTTGTGATTTGCCATTTTTAAGTGTTTAGTGTCTGCTCGCCCTGATTTTGACATCCCCCTGTCCTGCTCTCTCAATAAGACATGCATTCAGATGTGCTTCTGCGCTCGTACACATTCACAGCCACACCTTCCCCCCGGCTTACATGTAGCATTCTGACAATCTTTCAGATGCAGGCCCTACAGGGCGGGGAAGAGGCCATGGTGCAGCTTGACCAGCTGGAGGCGCAGTACTACGCTCTGCAGCTGCGCCTCTACGAGATCCAGCTGGAGATCCTCAAGTGTGAAGAGCTGCTGCTGAGCACGCAACGGGAGAGCCTCAAGAGGCAGATGACAGGTGAGTGCCATGGCAAAATCTTCTGGGTCCCCCTTGCGCATCCATACCAACACTGGAAATGTCTGCTCAGGTCATTTCAGCATTGTTAGGCCACAATTACAATATTATAAATGCCACTTTTTGTAATCTTCTCCCCACCCAATTGGAATAGCAATTGTGCTAATACATCTCCAGCCATCCGTCTCCTTCCACATGTCAGGTTACACAGCCCGCACAAGAGATTCGGTGGCAAATGGAGGAGAGGCCCGGCACACTCAATGGTACTCCAATCCTGCAGGTGCTCTGGAAACCTAGTTAGCGACAAGCCAAGAGAAACCCTGCCGAGTTAACCCCACCCATCCTGGGCTGTACTATGTCAGTTGTGTTTATGCTCCTCTGCTGACAATCGGCTAATGGCAAGAGCTGGATTCAAACTCCAGCTCATAGGGCTCAGTCTGCGCTCAGGCGAGCACCTTTGTCAAATGAACCGTCCGAAATGCCAGAGATGTTATTACTTTCCTGCTGGGGAGGAAGTTTCAGGCTGGAGAAATTAACACTGTTGGCGAGATGTCTTTTAAATTTTAAATTTTAATGAACTGGGTGGGGTATTACATTTCTGTGATGGTGACACGGGGAGAAGGGGCATCCTGCAGAAAAAGAAAGCAGAGTAATCCCTCTAAACCACACAAACAGGCAGGAAAACTGATGGGGAAGTTTATTTGTACCACACAAACAGGCAGGAAAACTGATGGGGAAGTTTATTTGTACCACACAAACAGGCAGGAAAACTGACTCTTGACTGTTTTTCGATTGACAAGACCCTATACTGTAAGTTACTGCAAGTTTCTTCTGCGTGAGTTCCATATGGGGCCATGGCTGAGCGTGTGCGTGTGAGGTGGAATGGAAGTGGGCATGACTGAGCGCATGTGAGCCCAGTGGAAGATAAGTGAGCGTGAGTGTGCGCACGGTCGACAGAGAGCCAGGATGAGGTTGTGTACTACGACGCATACGAAACCACGGAGGCCCTGCTGGAGGCAGAGGACCCAGCGCTTCGGAGGGAGGAACTGCTCCAACTGCAGCAGAGGGTGAGGCAGCTAGAGGCCAGGAGGGGTCGCATCGCCGCCAAAAAAGTCTACCTCAGGAACAAAAAGGTGAGGCCCCGCCCCCCGTGTCCCATCCAGACACGTGACTGCGTTGTGTTGAAAAATTCACTTTGTTATAGCAAATGTGATGGACGGCAAATCCTCTGACCACTGTAAAGAAAAGAAGATTTAAGTTGTTGATATCATTAAAAGTTGAATTTGGGCCCTGTATCACATCATTTATTCTTCTTCTTCTTCTTCTTCTTCTTCAAGGAGATTTGTATTGCTAATTACAATCAGAAGATGCAGAAGCGGCAAGGCAGTCAGGAGGATTACACTTCCCTGCATGCTTTGCATCAGGTATATCAACCTTGGGATTTGAACATGCTGATATTGCATGATGCCACTTTCCAATAGATTAATAAGAACTTCAGATTTATTTATATGACTAAAGGCCATGCTCAATTTCTTTTATAATGATGCCGCATGCTTTTATTTTTAAATAACAATTTCAGCTTGGTTGTTACTCAGTTCCTATGAAGTAAATGTTTTGTGCACAAACTGTAACTCTGATTGAACTCTGGGGAACAGTACTAACCAGCACAGGATATTGAAGGATATTGAAGCAATTTGTGCTCCCACATGGCGGAAACAGAAGTGAGCCAATAGGAGGCCTTGAATGCGGAGGCTGTTTTAGTGTCTGCTCGCCCTGATAAAGATGATGTTTCTGGTGCCATGCTGAGCTTGGCAAAGAGGCCGGACGAGAAGGAGAAACGGGCGCTGTGGGCTGCAAGCCTTGATGCTGTATTGTGAAGGATGTGGGTCAGGCCCCTATTGAATGCATCACAGTTAAAGGACTCAGCTTTTATTCACACAAAGCTGCTTAAGGAGAACAAAACAAGTTGATTTTAACATTTAATTTGTTTTGGGGAGAAGCTTCAGAATGAGAGCAGAAGGTAATGGCTTTAAGATGTATGCTTACCGTTCTGACCCAAACCCAAACCTTATCGTTTCTAATCCTAACCTTAACCCCTACCGTTATAACCCTAACCCTAACCCTAACCCTAACCTTAACCCTACCATTCTTACCCTTCCAGTATTTATATTATCTGGTGAATCCTCCCCATTTTAACTGCTTAGTGATAAAAATCACCCTTTACAAAAACCGAAGATGGTATTGATTTTTATTTCTATTTTTCAGACATATGTCAGTGTAGAAGGTTCCTCATTACTGTGAGAAGGAGGTTTAACGTTATGTGGTGAGTGACTGTATGTGACAACCGGTCTTTGCCTCTGCATTTCTGTAGCCAAGTGAGCACCGTGTGGAAGGAAACGAGGGAGAAAGCAAGCAGGTAAACGGCAGCAGAGTCAGCCAAGAGCGACAGAAAACCCTGGATCGACTACGGAGCTTCAAACAGGTGAGGGAGCCCAGACTGGCTGCAGTGTTAGGGTTCTCACCTGTGGGTCCCCCAGGCTGGTAGCAGGTCTCTCAGTGTTCCCGGGCCCAGTGCTTGTGATTTGAGGGCTGCAGGGGATGTCCCAGGCAGTCTAAGGCACTGCCACTGCTGTTAAGCTCTTAAGCTACATACTTTAACTTAATTGCCACAGTCCTAATACAAAGAAAGTGTAAAATTGGATTACAGTACAACCGATATGATTGATCTCCTATTGCTTTGCTACTAGAGGTATCCAGGACAAGTTGTGCTCAAGTCCTACCGAGTCCGGCTAGCATTCGCACAAAGGAAAAACGGCAGCAGTGCCACTCGGAGGGCAGGTGTGGACCAACCCGCGTCAGTAACAGCCAGCGCGCAGGCAGCGGCGACCGTCAGCCTGTCAAGTTCGCCGCCTATGACAGCCGCCGCAGTGGTCCTGCTGGAAAAGCCACCGGGTGGTACTGCTACACCCCATCTTGCCTCCTCCTGTCCACCAGACCCTGTACTTCAGGAGCCCGTGATCGACTCGTCCCTGCCTCCTCCACCACCGCCGCCTCTTCCGCCGCTCTCTGATGAGCCCCCCGGTGAGAGTGAAGGACACCCCAGCAGTTACATCCAACGGGCTGTAGAGGGCAGGAGGGAGCCAGCTGAGCCGCCTATCACCTTCCTCGCCACACACTTCTTCGACAGCAGCCAACTTGTGAATGCCAGGAAGAAGCTAAAGAAGACTACGGTCACGGAGACCTCCCCGAGCAGTAGAGGTGAGCATAGAGTGTTGTCTGAATAACACCATGCCCAATGTAACGTTTAACACCGCCTTTCAGCTGCTAATAGGGATATGAGAGGAGAAGTGAGGTAGTTTGTGTGTACTTAAAGGTATGAGGTTAGTAAGCAACCTTTTCTATCCTCCGCACATTGCTGAGCAGTGCAAGGCAATAGTATTTCTGGCCAGGCCGTATCATCATTTGAACCTTTTGGGCTGGGACGTTTTTTAATGCAACAGGTTTTAGGGTTATCTTCCAGTTCACCTGGAACAAAAAGGCAAGAGATTTCCTTTACAGATAAGAGGCGACGTGGAAGGAAAAACAGCAGACATTGCAGCCCTGGAGAAGTGCGGTTACCTACCCCTATTCTGCAGGTGGCGCCCTCTGCCTGTGTTTGGCTCTCCTTCTGTGCTCACTCCTCTCCCAGTGTTTGACCATGGCTGTCTGTCTGTCCACACACCTGTGTGTGTGTTTGACCCTGTCTGTCTGCATCCTTCTCCCTGTGTTTGAGCCTGGCTGCCTGTCGGTCTGCACCCCTATCACTGTGTTTGACCATGGCTGTCTGTCTGGTCTGTCTGTCTGCACCCCTCTCCCTGTGTTTGACCCTGGCTGTCTGTCTGTCCACACAACTGTGCCAGTGTTTGACCCTGGCTCTCCTTCTGTCCCCACCCCACAGCCAGCTGCCCGATGGACGAGGTGCTGGCCTCTCTCAAGCGGGGTAGCTTCCACCTGCGTAGTGTGGAGCAGCGGGCCTGGCGACCTGAACTAGACGAAGACGCAGCCGACACCATCCTGGTTCAGATCCGACGGGGCGTGACGCTGCGGAAGGTGGGACGCCAGGACACCGCAGGGGAGTCTGCGGAACCTGCACACCCCGCCAACTCGCTGAACCGCAGCATCAGTGAGGCGATGCAGCGGATCAAAGAGGCATCACCGGAGTCTGAGGACGAGGGGGCGCTCGGTTCCCACTGGGATAGCTAGATCGGTCTGACCCCTGACCCCTCTCGTTCACATACACACGCACACACTGTGGATCAAGAAACTTTACTTCAAGCTCATTACTTCTCCTGTTCATTGACTTCTGTATTTGTAAGATATTTAACACATCTTACAAATTAGTTTATTTTAAAACCATTTGAATTTTCACACCTTTTATCGCGATAGTTCAGTTCATTTTAAAGTGGACACTATATTTATAGATAGGTAAATGTATAACAATGCATAGAGATAATAAAGAACTCTTATCTGGCATCATTGTGTCAGACAGAAATATAATATTGCAGATATCATGGTTTTCTTTGATTTGTCATTCTGCATTGATTTTGAAAGTTAATTTTAGATTTGCCTGTACATGCTGGATTCTTTGGTTGTATTTAATAAAACTTCATTCATATTTGTATGACAAATAAAATAGAAATATGTTGCTTGCATAATTATTCAACCCCCCACTTGTTAATATTTGATAGAACCACCTTTCAATGTAGTAACATAAGTATGTACCAGCTTTCCACACAGTGTCAGAGTGATTTTGGCCCATTCTTCTTGGCAGATTTTCTCCAGGTTGTTGGGGTCAGTTGGACGACAAACTGCAATTTTCAAATAGTGCCTCAGATTCTCTGTGCCATTGATATGGTTTTGATATGGATTTGATATGGTTGACCGGGGCACCATTACTCTACTCCCAGCCACTTAACTCCTAAGTGATTGTTGGCCTCTCTGTGGCTTCTCTCAAGTCTCCTTCTTGTTTGAGTGCTGAGTTTTCAGGGACGGCCTGTTCTTGGCAGCGCCTGGATGGTGCGATGCAGTTTCTACTTCCTGATTAACGATCCAACTGTGCTCACTGGGATATCCAAACACTTGGATGTTATTTTGTACCATTTTCCTAATTATGCGTTTGTATTACTCTCTCTCCAACTTCTGTAGCATGCTGTTTCGTCTTAATTTTCCTTCAGATTCACAGCCTGGCCCCTGATTCTTCAATAGTCTGGTTTTTATCAAGAAAATGTGACGGCAGCTTTAGTGGTTCACAGGTGGAGGCCAATAGTATGGTAGTAGTGTCCTCATTAGGGCGGTTTCTTTCATCTGTGTAAACTGGCAGGTTCCTCATTACAGGGGTGGAATACTTATGCAACAAACATATTTCAATTTATCATTTGTATTACAAATATTTCCCAATATAAAAACTAATATCACCTTATAATAAATGATTTTGTGATATATGCATGCTCTAGCAATTACCCAATTTACAACTGGTGTATAGGAATGTCTTGAGGGTTTTATATGATGACAGGATTAATGCTGTGTGACAATAGTTTGGCAGCGATTACAAACAAGCACACATGGTGTATCATAGTTATGATGCATTAGGATACACACATATATATAATTTTATTTATTGTGTTTTGTTTTCGCTTTAGAACTTAATACATAACCTGAGGTTGATCTGAAGTCTGAAGCACAGAATATAATTTGATGTGTAATTAAGGAAAGGCAGAGGAAACGTTTCTTTAACATTACTTAGTTAAATAAACTAACACGCAGATGCACATGCTTATGTATGGTTGCCATGTTGTTGTTGTTTTTACCCCTGGCTGGGGTAAAGCTATTTTCAGCCAACATTTTACTGCTTAGCCATAGAAAATAAACCCCTGTACAATGAGAAAATGCCTCTGTGGACAATGTGTGCAGATGTCGTTATATGTTGATTTTATTATTCCTGAGCCTCACCCGGTCTATTCCTATGTGCACCTACGTTTCTGTTCATTACGATCAAACTCCTTGTGGTGGAACGTGCCGAAGGGATATTGGCATCAAGATTAAACCGTTAATAACTATGAAATAAGGACCGAAAACAAGAAAAGACCATGAATATGCAACAAAAGCGTAATACGAAAAAAATATATATCTTTGATTGTAGATTGTTGCTTACATATAACATGTAGTTTTGTATGCTTTGACTATTTGTATTTAAAAAATGATCACTGCTTTTTATAATTCACAGCACCACCAAAGCCGAGTACAGGTAGAACAATCTCATGTGATCTTTGTAACGAGACCAAGCCTGAAATCTTTTCCAGGTAACCTAAAAGGGAAGCTGCCCGGTGTTGAAGGTTAAGTGTATCCTCTCTATGAAAGATAAAATTAATTGACACAGATGGAACCTAAAAAACGTTCAGTAACGTTTCCGTTAATGTCTTGAAAATAAATCATCCCACGATGAGCTCTTGCCCTTTAGGTTACATCCGCAGTTTTTTTTTTTTTTTAGCAATCCTTAATCCCACAATTTATATATATTTTTGCACCAAAACACATTCAGTGAATTCAACACAAAGAAAAACATTTTTCTTTAATTAATGAATTGATTGCATAATTAATTATAATACTAATTGCATAAAAATGTATTTTTGCTCAGCTAAAGTAGCTATTTTTAATGTTGTTTGTTTTCTAAACAGTAAAAAATATTAACCAGAAAACCCAAGTAGTTTATATAAGAGAGAGAGAGAAAAAATTAAATAATTTGGGAACTAGAGACCAAACTGTCAATTTCATCAATAAGTGATTAAAACCGTTTTCAGCGACCTAATCAGCATAAATAGGCAGTAAAGTCCAACTTTGTACTTCAAGCGACAAAGTGAAAACCAGTTCCAGTTTAGCCAAGCAACTCCAGTCCAGTTCAGATTGTACAAGAAGAGTATAAATTGATTTTTTTTATATATATATATATATATATATATATAAAATTATTTTTTTACAAGAAATCAAAGACTGATTTGAATTCTACAGTAAGGTACAGAAGGGAGAAGATTGCCCGTGTGACACAGAGAAATATCTGCCATCACTTCACAGACAGTAGATGTCAGTTCTGCCCATGTGGCACAGAGAACTCTCCATCATCATCTCCACAGACAGTAGATGTCAGCTCTGCCCGTGTGGCACAGAGAACTCTCTGCCATCACTCGACAGACAGATGTCAGCTCTGCCCGTGTGGCACAGAGAACTGTCGGTCATCCTCCTCAGACAGTACTTGGCGCACGTCACTGCAGCTTTTGGGACCAGGAAGCAAATTAAATTAAATGAAAACCAAAACCAGAATGTGTACTCTCTTCAGGTGGAAATCAAAAACGACAAAAGTAGTAGTATCACGATTTACCACCCTCTTTGAAACAATGCCCCTTCTGCAGACTCTTGAGTTAATGCTTGTTACAGTAAAGGCCCTCACAGCTGCACCCTCACAACACCTCCTGGGATTTTTTGTGACAAAATGTAATTGAGATAACTTGACACAACTAGCTACATTAAAACCAACCCCATGCATCTTGGGTAAAAAATGAATTGAGTCATCTTAAAGTTTTCACAATGGAAACTAAAGGAGAAAAAAAACTGCGCCCATATCAAAACCTAAAAAAGGCAAAAAGACCTGCCAGTATTTTATCAAACAGAGACTGATTATTTTTTGCTGTAGCATTATAATCATAATCATAACTTTCTACAGCACAATTTTCTCTTCCATAAGTAAGCTGCACAAAATGTAGCCATAGATAAGATTTGATATTACAAATTATACAAAAGATAAATTTTACAGCTCCCAAATTTTATCCCGAGTGGATAAAACTCGCAATGACACCAGACCACAGTTTTTACATTTTCCCCCCCACTACAAAACTCACATTTTTTACGCCCGGGAAGTCTATCTGAGAACCACCAAATGGCGGGGTGCTTGCTTCTCAGCCAAAGTCCACTGGGGGCTGAGCTTTGGAGGGTGTTTCTGTTTGTGTGTGTGTGTGTGTGAGTGTCTGTGAGTACGAGTAGGGGTGGGAGCTTGACCCAGAGGGGAGATGTTGTAGGTGTCCCTGACCAGCTTGGCCAAGTGGTCCTGAAGGGGAACGTTCCCTAGGTGCCTTCTAACAGCTTGGCCAGGCTGTCCCGTAGCTCCGTCAGCTCGAAGATCTTCCCATCTAGGACCTCCAGCAGGCCCCTCAGGTTTTTCCGGAGCGCCTCCTGCTCCAGGTGGCTGCTCTCCAGCCGCCGCTCCACGTCAGCTAGCTGCGCTTCCAGGCTGCTGCTCTGTGCCTCTGTCTCCTGCAAGGGGCGCCGACACACTGTAAGCGAGTCACCATCGAGGGCTTGGGTTGCCAGCTGAGCCTCACCCGGTCTAGCTAAAACCAAATTATTTTTATGTATAACCCACCACATTTGTGTTGGTTATAAGCGGGCCAACGAAGGCTTCCGTTCCTCCTTACAAATATATTCATTTTGATACTAGCAATCTTTTTAAGTTCATGAAACTTAAAAACTTGACGGCTCTTCCAGATAGATGACCTCTCTCACCTGTAGTTTCTGAGCGAGGGTGTCCCTCTGGGCCTGCAGCTGCCTGGCATTGTCCACCTCCACCTTCAGCTTCTCTATCTCCTGCAGGGGGCGAGACCAATCAACAACTGCACAGCTTTCCATTTCAATCAAAATTTATTCGTACTGCACATCTTACAAATTTTCCAAAATGGGAAATGGAGAGCTGATTGGCATCAGCCTCAAAAACACCATGGCAGAGTTAATGTCACAAAAATTAATTTCACATAAACCCGAAGGCTAAGAACTATACCAGAGTAGATACTGGGGAATGACATTATAGAGGTGGTTCTGTAAAAATGAATTTAATCAAAATGAAGACAAATTCATTGGCAACGATAATTTTTCGGTGTATATAACCTCTGGCAGTTATTAAATAGGTGAACTAAACCTGTTGTTGTTTAAGGCTCATTTAAATACGCATGTCAGTGATTTATTTTGCCATCTAGAACTGTATTGGCAAGCTAACGAGACAAATGCATATTGCGTGATTCAAAATGTTGAACATCATGTAATTCAGAACGTCAGCCTACATAACAGAAGAATAGTCTGTCGTCATAACAACAGATGCTATAAAACAGTTTTTGCATGACGGTGCCTTGTCAACATTAAAAGTAAATTTAGATTGCAACATTTTGACATATAATGAACTGGAAAATTAAACTGAACAGCATCTTCCATTTACTTTTAATCTTTTAAAAAAGATGTTAGAAGTAAGGAAAACAGTCGAGCGCTACCAGCTTGTTTTTATTTTTGATTTGCAGGCTAAAACATTTCAGCATAAACTCCCATCATCAGAAATAAAGGGTCCAGAAAGGGAGAGCTCTATTCCTACCGTTCCTATATCTGAATGGTCGGCAGTAACATAAAACATGACACACAATGTCTCAGCATGAATGGTCAGCAGTAACATCAAACATAACAAATCATATCTCAGCATGAATGGTCGGCAGTAACAGTGATTCAATATGTTGAACATCACGTAATTCAGAACATCAGCCGACATAACAGAAGAATAGTCTGTCGTCATAACAACAGATGCTATAAAACTGTTTTGGCATGACAGTGCCTTGTCAACATTAAAAGTAAATTTAGATTGCAACATTTTGACATATAACGAACTGGAAAATTAAACCCCTGAAAGAAAATGAGAAGCCTGAACAGCATCTTCTATTTACCTTTCATCTTTTAAAAAAGATGTTAGAAGTTAGAAGTAAGGAAAAGCGCTACCAACTAGTTTTTATTTTTGATTTGCAGGCTCCAACAACAACATTTCAGCATAAACTCCCATCATCAGAAATAAAGGGTCCAGAAAGAGAAAGCTCTATTCCTACCGTTCCTATGTCTGAATGGTCGACAGTAACAAAACACACCACGCCTCAGCATGAATGGTCAGCAGTAACACAAAACATAACACACCACGCCTCAACGTGAATGGTCAGC
>JAOYSI010002512.1:27915-38271 GCA_025775065.1 Hiodon alosoides
TAACACAAAACATAACACACCACGCCTCAACGTGAATGGTCAGCAGTAACACAAAACATAACACACCACGCCTCAGCGTGAATGGTCAGCAGTAACACAAAACATAACACACCACGTCTCAGCATGAATGGTCAGCAGTAACGTCAAAGAGGTGCAACCATTTGCGCAGCTACATAAAGCTACATTGCGCCCCATCTATTGGCTCGTAATGTGTAGATGTCTTTTTGACAAAGATCGAGCTAGAAGAGAGTTTCCCTGTGTTAAATGTTTAGTGGCCAGATGGCCAGTGCTTTACCTCTTCCTTCGTTTTCAGGGTGGCTTCCAGCTCCTCGATTGTCTGGTTGAGTTCTATCTTGTGAGATTTCAGCACGTTGGTTTGGCCACTCATGCACTCCAGTTCCGTCACCTGGAGAGAAGGAGAGAAAAAAGTGCTGTCCAGATTGGGGGCCAGATCTCTGAGCCCTTGTTGGACTTACTAACAGAGTAGGTGCATTTAAGAATTTGTAGAGAATGCCTATCCATAACTATATACATTAAATGTTTTACTAATGTCTTTACATTATAACCAATATAATAAGTGTGCTTAGAGCTCTCTAAAATAACCAGTCATTACATCATAACTGATATAGTAAGTGTGCTCAGAGCTCTCTAAAATAACTACTGTTATTACAACATACCTAATAAAAAGCTGTGCTTATAGATCTCTGTAGGCACCGCAGTACACAACAGGCAGCAGCTGTGAAGACGGGAAACAATCCCCCGCCAACCTCCCCCGATTCTTAGTCAGTACCCTCATCTATAGGATTAGCTACTTCCCTCACCCATCCACTTGAGCACTTTCCGTCACTTACACTGGTAGCTCCATAGAAGCCTAATCCTCTCCTATGTTCAATAAGCGCCTCCCTACCATTGCTTCCATGCACGACTGGCTCCTCTCCAACTCATTTGTATAGCCTCTGCCCTCACCCGTTTGTGTAGGCGCTCTGCCTCGTCCTGGTAGGCTGCTAGCTGTTGCTTCCATGCATGACTGGCTCCTCTCATACTCGTTTGTATAGCCTCTGCCCTCACCCGTTTGTGTAGGCGCTCTGCCTCGTCCTGGTAGGCTGCTAGCTGTTGTTTCCATGCATGACTGGCTCCTCTCATACTCATTTGTATAGCCTCTGCCCTCACCCGTTCGTGTAGGCGCTCTGCCTCGTCCTGGTAGGCCTGCTAGCTGTTGTTTCCATGCATGACTGGCTCCTCTAATACTGATTTGTATAGCCTCTGCCCTCACCCGTTTGTGTAGGCGCTCTGCCTCGTCCTGGTAGGCTGCTAGCTGTTGCTTCCACTGCTTGACGTTGGCGGTGGACTCCAGGAGGGCCGTGGTCAGTTTGGCATTGTTGCCCTTCAGCGCCTCCAGCTCTGCTTCCCAGTGCTTGCTAATGGTCGAGCTGCGGAGGGCGAAGCCACTGACACGGACCCATTTATTTTATAACTTGTCTGCCCAATAAGAACCCCGCCCAACCCATGGATTATTTTAACCATTTCCTCAGCTATGATGTTCTGGAAGAGAGCTAAAGATACATAGCCTACTACAGATACCTCCATGCCAATGTAGCAGTTCTACAGAAACCATGCGCTAGAGAAGGAATATGTCCGTTCCAAAATCCACTCTGAAGTTTCCATAAAACCAACATTCATTGAACTGAGTGGAAGTACGTTCTCAGACAAGAAAAGGCAAGGACCTAGGCGAGGTGCTACAATGGTATTTGAGGTAAGCCATATCACAGTATATTAGAGAGAATTTAAGACAATTTAATTGTAAAAATGTGCTAATAATCCACTAATAAATTTGATTGATTGAAAATAAATATGAAATGATCCACAGGGGTTTCATTCATTAGAGTAGGAATAGTTGACCAGAGCACTGGTAGTCACCAGTTCCCAGTCATTGGTCCTGGAGGTAAACGCATGTGTTCCAGCTGAGCACTTACCACTTAAATACACCAATTATTGCCCCATCTGATTTAATCTGGTCTTTATACCAGTGTAGAGAATTGTAGCCATTTACAGAGAGTTTAAAACCCTCGGAGAAGCTGATGATCCAGGACCAAGACTGGAGCAACTGCGGAGACTGGTCTCCCCCCATCCCAGCACCAGGGGCTCTTCTCAGTGCCCTATTTCACAGTTTACCACATCTGGGTTCCTGCCATGCACCAGTTACCTGTGTGGAAAGGGCAGTGCACTGTGGGTGATGTCTGGCGTGACCCTGTCTTCGTCTGTGCCGTTGATGCTCTCTGGAGTGAGAGGCGACAGCATTTCCCCACCCGCCGACTCCTTGACAACAACACAAATGAGGCCAAGTCAATGCCTCAACGCTTATTCTGAATTTCTATATCAAAAGACACACTTTTAATTCATCCCATAGCAATAATATCTAGGTGGGGGATGTCATTTGGCAGAGGCAGATGCAGAATGTGGAGTTTATTCTCTCATGCTTACGAAGTCTGTGGGAACATGACAGAAATAACCAAGGCTTAAAACGTTTGTTACAATAGTTATTGTGTGCAGAACACACTCAATTTTTTTCTGTCTCAGAAGGTTTCCCATAGCAACTGAGTTTATCTAAGAATGTTTGATTGTCAATTTGCTGCAAGGGAAATTAGAACGTTTACAGTCTAAAAGAATATTGACATTACTAAATGAATTCTTTCCCTCGCTATAGCAGCAGTTTGTAGGTAATTATATTCAACCATAAAGTAGAATACATGACCTCTACAAATAACATATTAACGTTGTTAGCATAAAAAAATGTATACCAATGTGTTTGATTTATCTGTAGCTTGATTATCTGTAGCTTTAGAAATGTTCTTCAAAACATATAGCAGAACGTCCATAATGTGTCCAAGAATACATTGAGCGTATGTTGTTTGGGAAGGGGGGGGGGCGTGGGTGTGTCCCCTGACTGACTCCAGACGCTGGAGGTTTTGAGGGTACCTGAGAGGGAGTGCTGGGTAGCTCCATTTTCTCCCGGGACTTCTCCTTGGCTATTCGTGCTGCCTCCTTGAACTCAGCAAACTTCTCTGAGAACTGAACAGAGTGGTGGGCAGCTGCACTTTGAGGAGGGGGATCAACCCATTGGAGCGTGTAAACATGCCGGCTAACGCTTTTCGGTTTTAAAAAAAAACGATTTAATAAATTCGGACAAACAGATAAATATGTTGTGACTAAGGGGAGATCCAAAACAGATGCCCAGGATCAGACTCAGTTTCAGCAAAACGAGGAACGTGAACGTGTGCGTGTGTGTGTGCGTGTGGAGTATTTGTGCCAGGGCTTATATGTATGCATGTGTCAGGGTGTGCGTGCGTGAGTGGCGAGTTTGTAAACCGGTGTGTTTGTGCCAGGCTGTATCAGAGGTTGTGTGTGCGTGAGTGGCGAGTTTGTAAACCGGTGTGTTTGTGCCAGGCTGTATCAGAGGTTGTGTGTGCGTGAGTGGCGAGTTTGTAAACCGGTGTGTTTGTGCCAGGCTGTATCAGAGGTTGTGTGTGCGTGCGAGAATTTTTCATCCTGAGCGGATTCCTGCCTCAAGTGCTATGTACCATACGTGTCTATGCCACACGCACTTTCTCTGTGCAAACCTCTTTTATATACAATGTTGAAGCGGAAAACGGATATCAGTGAGGTGCGCTGCCCAGAGCCTATATTTTAACCATCTCATTAAGAACTATCAGCAGTAGACAGCAGCAATCTTTCGTTGCTTAAGAAAAATAAATCAGCAATGTAGCAAATGTTATATTAGATTTTCCAAAGACCCAAAAATTATTCAAAGGCGTCAACTAAACATGTCTAATGAAACAAACATTGAACAGGGGGAAACCAGCTTTGCTCAACACAAACACTGTTGCTGACAGCGCTGGACGTGTGTCCCTAATGAGGGCTATTTTAGTGACTAGATGTGGTAGGTCTGGGGCCATCTTTGCCCTGTATAGTGAGAAGCAAAGCTAGGCCCTCACTCCCCCGGCCATTTTTAGCTTCGGTCTCCCAGCACCACATGACCTCGGCAACGTTAAACAGCTGTTAACATCATTTGATCGTGGGCAGTGGGGAGAAAAGGGGATTACCCAGAAGGCATCGGGCCTCCCAGCTCTCCTCCTGCACCACGCTCTAAATGTTGGGATTATGACCAAACCAGCTTGTATCACTGACTGGATTAAACAGAATTGCTAAGCATTGAGGGCTCGCGTGCCACTGTGCACCAACCCAGCAGGACAGGGTGAGGAAAACAGATTTACACAAGCGGTTTTTAAATGCTGATCTACTGCTATACTTTGATAGTTACTGCACACTTGGGGGCACCATTTCTGACTTCACACACTCGTTTATGGATGCCTTGTGAGATATTTCCCTTATGATAAAACATTATTAAGTTCACTGTTGTGTCTGAAAGCCGATTTGGATGTTGAGCCACTTTTAATTTTCTGAGAACCAAGAGCAACAGAGAGGGAGTTGTTAAACTGTTAAAACCAGGCTGTTGAACATTAGACTAAATGAATGCAGCCAGCTTGATCTCTCCACCATTCGTCTGCATGTAGAATTTCATACAAAGTGTGTAAGTCGGAACTTAAGCGAATGTTTGTGTCTGAGTGAGTCTGACAAACGGGTGTCACAGACGTCTGGATTTAAAAGGGTGTATGTGAGACAGCGCCCACCTTCATTAGATGATGCTCTGAGGAGAAGCCCAGCCCATACACAGTGTTGGCCCTGCTGTCTGCCCATTGGCCAAATTTCTGCGACGTCCTGGTGAAAGTCATGTTGGGGGTGATGGTGCTGTTTATTATGGCCTGTTGGTGCAAACAGTGATGGACATATTTTCTATCCGCAGGAAAAATTTCCTTTCTATTCACAAGAAATATTTCATGTCCACACAAATGCAGACGAATAAAGATTCCTCTTGCGCTGCAGAAAAAGCATTTTTCAGCTTGGGGTTGGCATAAGATGGACAAAAACAAGAAGGAGAACGAAGATGATCTAGGTGTCAGAGTCTTGGGGAAGTGTGAAAGGCAGCTTTCACAGCCAATGTGATTTATGCTACCACTGATCAATACCAAATTTCAATACCGCCCAAATTCTTCACCTTTACCAAGAAGGCGTGGCAGGTTTGCGTAGGAGGTATAAGAATCTATGGCATACATGCGAGATTCGTGGGGCTGAGAAAGGTTCTGACTAACAGGACAGAAACTGCGTATTTCACACACGCCTTCTGATTTGTCGCTGACCAACTAAACTCCACATTCTTTTCATAATTATTAGTCAAATATTAACCCTATCTGTAATATCTGTAATTTGAAGTCTTTTAACGATTTTATAATCTACAATTTGTTGCCCTGGATGGCCACTTAGTTATATCAGAGTCTTAACTCAAGGCCACTGGTTCATTCAGTCACATTACTGCATTCCCATACAGTAAAAAGAAGCCCAGTTCAAATGGCTGGGTAAATGGGGGTGGGGGTCACCTTGTCCCCAGATAGCCTTCTAGCAACATGTTCACCCTGATTCAGTTAATCAGAATTGGGAGGTATGCCTGCTCTTGCCGTCTCAAGACTACTACTCTGAGCAACTCCTTGGTAGGTGATGTGATATTAGGCTTAACATCTCAAAGAAACCAAATTTAGCAGAAAGGTTTAGGGTATATCACAGTATACGTTATCTCAACCCACCAAGCCCAGACCCTGACCGTAACTCACCTCCAACCCTAACCTTTCACACAGTCACACTGTTGACATATCTCAAATAATCTGTTCAAGTACCAAGTTTCATGATTCACGTTGCACAGAAAGCATCTCAATCCCCAGATGCCCAACAGCTTTAGAAGAATTAACTCCTTTCTCATTCATTAAAGGCATGTATAGACTATAGGGTGATTTAATGTTAGAAATCAAGACAAGACAATGAACGCACACATACATATGATGTATATGATCATTTTATCATAGGGTGGTTAAGCTTTTCACATCCATCAGTCTCATCAGACGCTTAAAAGGGGCACATCACCTTCCAAGATGTGAATTAACATCCTTTAATGCCATTTAGGATTCACCGGATTAGCACCCAGTGATGTCCCTGCTGCCAGGTGGAGGGACTTTGTGGGCATTCCCCTTAAGACTTTATTCCATCTTTGTCAGTTTCATGAATAAGGGGCAAGGCTTGGATTTCAGTCACAAAAAGGAAGTTCACCACAGTCTATTTTTAACCCTTACACTCTTTGCTTGACCCCCACCCATCGACTAAGAAAGTACCAGGAGTATGCAAAGGATGAACCAGGATCGTGTTAAGGATGAACCAGGATCGTGTTAAGGATGAACCAGGATCGTGTTAAGGATGAACCAGGATCGTGTTAAGGAAGTACCAGGATTTTTTATTCCATTTTAACTGCCCTGAGATGGGAAGCAGCAACGCTATGCTGCAGAGACAGCTCAAAGCACCCCTCAGCTTTGCTGAAAACACCCACAGCACCTTGCTTCACATCCTGAAACCAGCAACCAGTAACCTCATGGGTACAAGTAGAATACTTCAGCCCATGTGATAATCAGCCAGACCATAAATCCAGTAATCTTGCACAGCTACAACCCCCATTATTAATAATATGAAATAAAGCAATGCCTTTTTTAAAAAGCTGTATGGTTTCCATGTGTTTATGCTAAGGTACAGGCAACCTGTGTGGCTGTGCAAGTACTGTTCCTTAACTAGGAAATAACCGTTAGGTTGACACTCTGCCCTGACAAAACAGAAAAAAACAGACAGGACAGAAAGACATTAAATCTCAACAGCAAAGGGTAATTTGCCAGAATGCTCCCTAAGGGAATGTGATCTGTACATAACCTAAACATAAACTTGTCTCCTCATCAACAGCAATTGCAGACCATAATAATCACTCATCGCTGGTCATGCTTCACAGACACGGTTTAGCCAGGAACGAGTGGCTGGATCGGTGCCTGATTATCCAGGTCTGAGGTACAGCTACATTAAACACATGCCAATCCCAACGGTGCACCTGACAGAGGAAGATGGCCTCACCTTGGAGCTGTCCAAGCTGATGATCCTGTAGACGTTCCTGGTGCTGTCATAGAAGTAGGAGACGGTGACGGCATGCTTACTGGTGGGAAGCCAGTTCTTCTTGGTGTTGGGGTCGATCTGGAAGACGTGGGCACGGGTGCTGAAGATGGGCTGCTCCCTGAAGGGCAGAAAGAAGAAGTGATGAACCTCCTCATGCCTCAGGACCAGGGTCTCCCCCGGGGGGTGCCGCGAACGGCCCGGCAGCCGGACCACCAGCTCCCCCCCGCCTCCCTGCATCGTCGCCCAAACCAAGGGCCAGGCGGTAACCAGGGACCCTCGTCTATGAATGCCCTCGCACCAGGTTTGCCCAGCCCCTAAATAGCAGAGCCCTGGGTCTTCTCAGCGCTCAGACGGCAATGCCAACTGAGAAGGGGGTCGTAGACTAAATATAGAACCACGGGGCGCATGGCAAACTTTCAGTTCCCTGCCCCCCTGGCTATGTCAGTTCCCCCACAGGGGGTGCGGGGATGTGCGTCAGTTTTCCTTAGAGTGATTTATTATACCCTATACCACAGTCGATAATATTAGTTTGAAATTGTTTTAATGCCTTTAACGCCTTAATGCCTCAGAAACCAAAATAGCTAGGCCTATTTTGCCTAGCTATTAGGTCTACACAACGGAACAATAAATGATACATTACAAGTTAGTTAGTTTCAGCCTTTCCCTAACGTGCATTTTCAATGGCAAAATATAATTAGTGACAGCGAAGTACAGCCTGTACAGCCGAAATTTCATTTAACTAAGCTTGCCGGTGCAGATCTGCGTTTGAGCTTCAAAAATATTATAATAATAACAGGCATTTTTAAGCCATTAACTACAATACTGACACAATTTTAACAGGTGAGCCTATTAGATTGGCAAGAACATGAGCATAAGCTACACAACAAGAAATGTATCTAATGTCTGGCATAAACATTTCCAAAAGTGGATCTTCGCTCTGCTGTTCAGTGCATGACGAAGAAAGCGACATTAATTCGATGTTGGCGACATAATTAAAAATGTACTTTATTTTGAATTCTACGTGCTCCATTACTCGCACCCCCAGTACCAACCTGAATGGCCAAAGGCCTATTGGTGGCCTTATGCCTATTCTGCCTTATGTTCTTTGTGGAACATTGAGATACCACTGCCAAGGGCATGGAATTCATATCCCCAGATAATTCCCAAATATTTATCGCTAGTTATTGTTCAAGAAGCAGCTATCTTTTAATACTATTTTATGATGATATTCTTTTTTTTTACATTTACAATCCATCTAGTACCAAGCCACTGCAAGTGTTATCTAATTGTTAGTGAGTAGTAAGCAACCATTAAATAAAAACTAGTTGCATATCCAAAGTTATCGGATTTATAGTTTAAAGTAAAGTTGGGAGAGGTGGGAACACTGAAACACTATGTTAGTTGAGACTTATGTTCCAATGAAGACTGCTATAAATGAACCCTGAATCTATATCCTGGTGCAAAAAGCAGCAAAAACACATGCAGGCACTATAAATTGTTGCAAGTTCATGGATTGTCCAATCAAGATGTTTAACCTGGGATAAAAAAAAATGTTGTTTTCAGGAATGCTGGCAACATGGCAAAATCAGGAGGTGCTCATCAGCTGGCTAAATGAGTTTCTTCTGAAAGCATTATGTATTTGTGTGTGTGTGTGTGTGTGTGTGTGTGTGTGTGTGAATGTGTGCATAGTGCGAGGCGTAATCATATTGTGAAGTGATTCCACACCATGGGGTTTAAGGACCTTTGAACAACATCAAAGCCTTCCATTGCAGTCATTACTTTGATCAAGAAGATGATAAAAATTATGATAATAATACAAATAATAATAATAATAATAAAATCTGAATTACAGAAAAATACAGACATCTGTCAACACAACTTGACTGGAGATTTGATTGAAAATTATGGTTCCAGAGAGGGGAATCTCTCGGTCCTACTTGCGCAATATGGTGTTTTACTTACCAATGTACAGTACCAAAATATGTGTTTCCTTTACATCTTTGACACTGAGCGTTACCAGATCTTCAGCAAACAACTATTATTAGATAAAAGAGGCCTTGAGGGAACAAATAACTCCACATTTTGAGATGTAGAAAATCTGATGAGGGGCAAATACTTTTTCACAGTACTGTGTAGATGTATAGGTATATACAGAGGCTTATTTATTTTCTCTGCATGTGTAATACTACTAATAATAGGATTCTTTCAATAAAATAGTCGATTTGTCAGCGAGTTTATTAAAATAGCACTGGATTAGTTGGATATAATACTAGTAAGCTGGTTTTGGCTTACAGCATTTAACAAAATTATTCACATGGGGGAAATTCAAGCGTTGGAAGCAAAAAAGACCTTCCAGCAGAATGCCGATGCTTTCAACCAAAACAGCCACAGGCATGCTGGTAACCAGAAGGGCCACAGGCATGCTGGTAAGCAGAAGGGCCACAGGCATGCTGGTAAGCAGAAGGGCCACAGGCATGCTGGTAAGCAGAAGGGCCACAGGCATGCTCAGAGACAATTAAAATTAAATCACCACCCATCACCAGATTATTTATGACATCAGCTTCTTTTAGAAGTTTCAACATGATTTGGCGTTGATTCTGGCTCACAGATATAGACTACATGGCCAAAAGGATGTGAACACTCCATTTCAGCCACACTCACTACTGACAAGTGTGTAAAATCGAGCTCACAGCCAAGCAAGAATAGAATGGCCCGCCTTTCAATGTGGCACCGTCTTAAGATGCTACTTTTCCAACAAGTCAGTTTATTGACTTTATATTTCTGCTCTGCTCGAGCTACATAACGAACTGCATTATTATAGCCGTCAAAAATTTCGTAATTTGACAATAAGCTACCGAGTTCTTCTACACTGGGTTGATTTCAATTACGTCTTGGAATTATGGGAAAAAGTTTCTGCCAGCTACTCTATGTAACCAATGTAGCCCCAATGTAATTCCATTGGCAGAGTCGGTATTGTTTTTAACCAAATGAAGAGTCGATTCCAGTGTGACATTCATGTTCACTATTTTTTTTTTAATATTTACTATTTACAGTCTTTTGCATAGACAATCCAACTATACATTTTATGCATTTATATTTTAGAAAAGACCATAAACCAGACAAATTAGTGCGTGTGTCTGTGACACACACACACACACACACACACACCCTTGCCCCTTGCCCCTTGCCCCTTTCCCCGTGGCCCGTTGCCCGTTCCCCCTTCCCCGTGGCCCGTTGCGGGATAAATTTTTTGTGTTTTTAAAA
>JAOYSI010002512.1:38281-49121 GCA_025775065.1 Hiodon alosoides
ACACACACAACAACACACTTCCCCCTTGCCCCTTGCCGGTTGCCCCAAGCCCCCTGCCCCTTGCCCCTTGCCCCTTGCCCCTTGCCCCTTGCCGGAATAAGATTTCTGTGTTGGAAAAGGATCTGCAGCTCAAACATATTTTAAGAATCAAGAATTTAATCATATGTCGCCCCAACTTCCACCCCATCTCTCTTCCTGACTGGAAATGGCCCCACCCTTTAAAGCAGTTTTACCACTGCTATGTAGTGCTAGGCCAAAGAGTTCTAAGTTCACAGAACCGAACACAATCCACGCCTGACTGATTCAGGTCCAACATTTTAAAAAGGTTAAAAAACTGTTTGATGACGTGTGGGGCATTTTAAGTTATTTCACTCCAGGTTAAAACCTAATGATGCCGCCTACATACTCTCTTTCAAAGGCTTCTTCTGAAAATGTCTGACTTTTTTTCTCTCTTCCCTGAAGAAGCACTCGCTATTCTTCCATTCTCATGCCATAACAGGATTCTGCAACTTAATAATACTGTATATACTCATACACCACTGACTTCCTGTAAGTATTCTTTCTCAAAATCAAATTAAATGTCCCAGTGACAGCGAGAAGCTTTCTTTAACAGTGGGAGGAAAAAATGTGTGAGATACCGAGCTAACCCCCTTTGTGAAATATTTTCAGTTTTTAAATTTTATTTTTATAATTGTTCTCTTAATCTTGTTATTAGGACCAGCTTTAAAATGTTGGTTATTTCTGAAATATTGTTATGGTGTTTTATGGAGCTATTAATGAATCCTAGACCTTTTATAAGTTGAATTTAAGAGCATATTTTTATCCTTCATTCATTTATTTTACAGAAGACTAAAAGTCAAGGGAATAGACTGAGGTAACACACATGGACAGCAACATCGTTTAGCAACACATGCTCGACAGTCTCACAACTGAACTGAAGGCAGAGACCAATGAGCACTTAACCGAACCATGAATACAAACAGTGTATGTGTATTAATGTTACAGCACCAAAGACACAGTACACCTCAATGTTAACAAACCCTGTTTAAATTGAGAGAGAGAGGAGAGAAAGAGAGGGCGTAGCTTCTGTGTAGACAGAGGAAGAGAGAGAGCGTAGCTCCAGGGTAAATCGAGAGCGAGAGAGAAAGCGTGGGAAGGCGAAGACGGAGGAGGAGAGAGAGATACATCAAGAGAGAGATATCGCAAGAGGATTCGCCAGGAAGAAACCCTAACCCTACCCTCAACTTTCTTCCATTGCAAGTGAATCAGAAGGGCCAAACCTTAAACCACAACTCGTCTGTGTGACCAGAGATATGGGGTTGTTCAACTGAAACACACACACACACACACACACACAAAGTTACTTTCCAACAAAAGGTTCATCTCACACTTTTGGATTCGGGAAGGTTAAGGAGGAGGACGCCCAACCCCCCAGAAACCGAGCCTGCACTCACTGGCACATTGAAGAGGAGATCCAGAGTGACCCTGTGCCGACTGATATTCCATTTGATCCCCTGCTCTACCTGGAACCTAGAAAATAATTAAGCAGAGGTGCTTTTCGACCCATGCCATTCGTGTACAGTCTGCCTTACCTCTGCGCTGGCATCCGTTGGCACTGTAGGAACTTCACGTTTTTACGTTTCATAGGCGGTAGACATTCAGCATGGTTTTGCAGGTCTTTGTCCACCATTACAACCCCATGGAACAAAATGAAAGTACAGTCAAAACAAGCACCCAGGTAAGTAAACTCACGGTGCGCCCAGGAACCCACCTACTCCAGGAACTTTATATCAAAACCTCAAACTGTATCTAAAAACTTCAAAGACTACTGGCCCTGTCCGCATACCACCCCATGCAACAGGATCCCATTCTGCAACATGCAACTCTGGGGCTTTTGTTTTAGCCCCAGAATCTGTGGTTTTAAACAGATCTGTAAAGCTGAGGAATATGAAGACATGTTCCTCTCTAATGTACTTAATATTGTGCTTTTGCCTAATGTAATTGTTTGAGGAGTAATGTGGTGTCTCGGCAGCTTGGCGTGGCCAAGGGACTTCACCATAGGACTGATGAAATTTCTCATCCACCATGGGCTTGTGCATGAAGCCGACGTGGAGGCAGATATAAAGTTTGTAACTGTAAATGTGCTTATATGATAAATATGTGCTTGCAATTAGTAAATACGAATTTAGTTATGTATATAATATGAATGGAATGTATACATGGGATGTGTGATGAAAAATAACATACATAAACTTGCAATATACAATAAATGATCAGTGACAAACAAACGGTTTCTTTTAAAACAGTCTTTGTTTGGTGAGTTTCGAGACGTCACATGAATTATGACCGAAAAAAATGAGGGGTGCTGTATTTTAGAGCACACCAAATCAAAACAAATTTCTGAAGCCTACGTATACACACCATTCAAACTTTCAGCCAAATTTCCAAAAGAGGTTAATTGCCTAGATAAATTAGTTCTTTCAACAAGCAGCTGTACTTAGGGTACATTTATTTTTTCCTCACTAACTAACACATTCAGTTCTATTCATGTTTTCAAAACGACATGCTCCCATTGTATAGCCAATTTCTGAATGATGGGGGAAAAGGAGGATATGAATGATGGGTATTTAAATGTCGTCTAAGGAGACCTTGTTTCAATAATTTTCATGGTATAGTTGGGATACTTCCTGTTTTTTTGTTTTCTTCCCCCACAACTAATCTTTTTGAAATTGTTTTATTCATGAGCCTTCCATGTGATTCAGAAACGCTAAATGGAAATGGTAATGAATATTCATAAGAACACTTAAAGCCGGCAGATGGCGGAAACTGTTAAAGATGATGCAAGCTTGCTGTTCTCCTCTTATTTCTATATTCCAGTTACGAAAATACGGTTAAAAAAAAGGTTAGAGGCTCGTTAAAATCATTTAGCTTACATTTAAACAAGCTCAAAGCTTAATAACGTGCAACTGGCATGCAAATCAAAATATAACGATATGCCCCATGAAAAAATGGCAATAATAAACGTAGGATAAATAAGTAAACCGGAATTAAATATAAACGCCTTTAATCCGGTTAAAAAAACATTCCAGAACCTTACGTTTAATGCATTCTGCATGAGGGGAATAATTACTAAGTTTTAGGGTCAATATCTGCTCAGTCAGTCCTGAGGTAGAAGCGGCAAGCGGTTACTTGTTGTTTTGACAAAACCGCATGTACATCAGCTCTCGTCTCTCTTAGTCTGGCAAGCTTGCGATCAAAGCTTAAAGAAAAACAACTAAATCAAAGTAACCTTGGGTCACACCTAGAGGACGAAAGAAAGACATTCAAACGGCCCAGCTACCAAGTTCTGCACTGAACTTGGTGTACTTATTTGCCACAGATATGGAATGAATCAAGCTGAACCACAGGACATGCATTACTGAAGGATAAGTGGGAGAATCTTGCCATTTGACCTGGTACCCGGTTTATTCTCAAGCTGTTTTAAAGTTAAAGGTGTTCTCCAAGCCTCATGACAGTTACGGACAATCATGATCAAATGGACAGATTACACAAGACTTTTGCCTCCCTGATGGAAACAAAATTAATGGTGCCTCTAGCTTCTCTTGCACCGCTTTATACAATTATTATTTATTGGTCTCCAGCAACAAACAAGAGCCATGGCGTTGTGGTCGCCAAACCAATGTCCATAGTAGATAAGAGAGGGAACCGTTTTCTCTACTGCAGAAAATTGTGAAACTTAACCACAGACAGATGGACTGCAGCTAACAGGCTTTACCAAAGCTTCTCTGGGGATCAGGGAGAAAAAGTAGGTGGACAAAAGCAACAAAGCCACAATTTCAATCACAAATAGAATGAGTATTATTAAGGTTAATTAAATAAGTATGGAAATAAAAGACACAGAAAAAGAACAATCGCTGGGCTTATTACGACAGGTATCTAGGTGTCCTTCCGGTTTTTTTTGGGTTTTTTTTAAACATTCACAATGTTGACAAATAGGTTGCACATTACTCATTACATAAGTTGCACATTACAATCCACACTACTCCAAACACCCGGTCTCCGTCATCCAAGTTCTCCTGTGCTTCCTTCAGCAACAAACACTCAAAAACCAATGGTCCCCTTGACAACACCTTAGAATGGTAACAAACACTCCACTGCCGAAGGTCCTTTTGACAATACCACAGAATGGTGAACAGCCTTAAACTAGAAATGAATGCATTTTATGAATCATTATCAGGCACAATTATCAGGACTCCCTGCAACAGACAAATCTATTTACACATCTACCAGTTAGCCTACCCATCCTTTCTTCCCACACCCTCTATTGTACCATCTATTAAAATCATAATTTGCTGGTGAACCGTTTCCCTCTTTTTCCTCCCATTTATCCAATTTTAATCGGACCCTTATCTGGGTCCCCAGCAGCCATCAAAAGCTCACAAACATCACACTTGCAATCTCTTGCCTTATCACCGACGGACACACCTCCTCAAACAACACCGACGCTATTTTTCTTGTTTACTAAAGTTTTCGCCAATGAGTATCGTATTTTATGCCTTCAGTTGAGCAGGCCGTTTTATTAATTTTCCAAATAAACGGTATTGATACAACACCTCTATTTGATTTCAAGCTAAATTGTCTGTGATTGCATTTTAGTAACAGTATCTAAATTTTAGACAGTAGCAGCACCAAGGTCTATAGTACTCATTAGATGTATTTGTTATTGTTCTTGTGTAGCATTAAGCTGACCGGGGTCACGTCAGCATGCCAGGATGTGTGAAAAAAGTATGGAACATTTGGCCTGGGATAGCCACTGTTTTGGGCGAGGAAAAGTGCAGCATGTGGGACAAGAACATTGTGCAATATCACAGTTAGGGACCATGCACAGATAAGGATAGAGTGAATGACACAAGTAGTAGCGTGAAAGTCTGTTGTATTATATCACCTGCAGGGCAGAACTTTTCTGTTGGTGAAACATGTCTGAACCACAGAAATGGCCCCAACTGTGGACCTTCCAGACATTGCTACCACGGTAAATTCACTTGTTTACCAGGATGCTAATGAAAATAAATATGTTTTTATTTTATTTTAAAGATTCTGGCATACTGTAAATCTGACAACAGGTAGCAACAATGGCAATGCCCACACTTAACTGGAGGTTGAAGATAAAAATGCTATCAGGACCAAACTGTGCGACACAGTGATGTAGAGCAGCACCGAACTGAATTACAAATGGCACCTTGACATTTCGATCCGTTTGAAACTTCTTAGGAAAAACATACGTATTCAACCCCTGTGCTGTGAAAGCTTCCAGTTTACACAGTTTAAAGAAATTTCCCTAACAAGGACACAATTACCTTACCATTCGCCTCCACCTGTGAACCATATAGTTGCTGTCACATATTCTATATAAAAATATAGAAGAAGAAGGATCATTAGTCAGGCTTTGAATCTAAAGACCAAAGAGTACGCTACTGACGATAGAGATGAAGCAGTGCATAGATTAGGATAATAATAAATAATAATAATAATAATAATAATAATAATAATAATAATAATCATCAAGTGTTTGCATATCCCACTGAGCACAGTCGTTAATAAGAAAGTGGAAACTGCATCGCAGCACCCAGGCACTGCCAAGAACAGGCCATCCCTCAAAACTCAGCAATCAAACAAAGAGACTTGTGAGAGAAGCCACAGAGAGGCCAAAAATAATTTTGAAGGAGTTAAACTTCAGTAGCTGAGAGTGGAATAATGGTGCCTGGTTAACAATATCAAGAGCTCTGCATAGCACTGGCGTCTATGGGCAGGTGGCAAGAAAGAAACATACCATCTGAAAGAAAGTCTGGAGTTTGCTAGAAAACATGACAGGTCAGATGAGACCAAGATGGAGCTTTTAGTTTAGGCTAAAAAGCTCTGAGTGATAAACAGAGCTTAACAGAGGGTAAACTACCCATTACTCAAAACACACCATCCCTAAAGTGAAGTATGGTAGTGTCAGCATCATGTTGTGGGGATACTTCTCATCAGCAGGGACTGGGCATCTTTCTAGAATTGAAATCCATACTTCGGATGGAGCAAAACACAGGGAAATACTTCAAGAAAACTGCTATAAAAAAAGCTTGAGAGAAAACTCACTTTTCAGCAGGACAATGATTCCAAGCGCAAGGCCAAATCAACCCCATTGGAAATCTGTGGTACTATTTTAAAATTGCGGTCCACAGGCATTTTCCAACTAACCTGAACAACATGGAGCAAATGTATGAAGAAAAATGGGCCAAATTCACTCTGACACGGTTTGGAAAGCTGGTACATTATTACCCTGAAAGACTGAAAGCTGTTATTACAACAAAAGGGTGTGGGGGTTGAATATATTTTCCAACATAAAAGCAACCTTGCAGAAGCCCTTGGACAGAACTAAATCCCATCGTGGTCTATGTGTATTGTGATTTTCACCCAACCATTCTGCTCAGAATGCACACATTACTGGTTGATTACAGTTCAATAGTACCTAATTGAACCAGCAAACACTAGATCTATTGCTGTTTTGGAATAAGAGATTCTGTACTTTGAACCACACCTCTAATCACAACAGCATCCCTTTTGGCCTACTTGGGGCAAATTAATCAATGCCAAAATGTTGGCCTCTCAATAGGTTTGTTTCCTTTATATAAGTTGGTTATTTTAACTACCAGCTCAGTTCCTACAGTGTAAATCGGGTGTGTTCATTTCAGTCTGATAGCAGAATATGACTGGTGCAATAATTAAAACGAGGATGTAAGGAAAACTAACTTTTGGGGGTTTTTGAGTGGCGTTTTAAACATAATTTTATGTTTAAATGCACGGGACTAACTATGTTTGAACAGAAATAACATTTTTTATATCAAGTAAAAGAAAAAACACGTAGAGCCTCTCACCTTTGCCTTGCAGTATATGCTTATGAACTGGCAAAACCCCTAACAAAAACGCATTAACCATCATTAGGCCCAACGCAGTTGGAAAATGACGGGTGGCGTCTTTACTATGCATCACTAAGGCTAAATTATTTCCTATTTTTACACATTTTAAATCAATGTCATTGCCGAATGGTACACGCGAGGTTAAAGCCTGTAACCATGTGTGGCTTGTCTTCGGTACGCTGCCAAGCAAATGGTCAAAAGACGCTGAAAGGTAGCTCGTTTAAACAAAACAAATTCAACAAAAGAGGTAAAGTTTACATTCACATATCTTAGAACAACACATCCTGCCATGAAGTGAGATCATCACCAAATAAAAACAAACCCTTTATAGTAAATATTTATTTAACTGTGCGATATTTACGTTATACTTACCCCATTCTGCTTGATTTATCAGCCGCCAAATAATTACTCTGTCAGTACACGGTTCCGTTTCACTCCTGTCCGGTCAGTATACAAGAACTGTTCCGTTTCGCTCCGGATACAATGGATAGAATAGTGGGATTTTTAAAGATTCGATTTTGCTCAGTTAAACATGCCCGTGTGAATTCCACTCTTCGGTTTTAAAGCAATTCCACAAGAATGTGCCAAGGTTTGCAAACAAACATGATGCAAAACAAATAACATTTATTTTTGGACGAAACCTTTTTTTGCAACAAAATACCATGTCCAGGTGTGGTTCGGTTATCGCGCATTCCCTGTAGAGCTGTACGGGCAATAGCGGTGCTTTGAAACATGATGAATGGTTAGAAGTCTCAGTTTTAAATCAGCACGCAAAACACAAAGTATGGTTTGCAGGCAGACTGATCGGCGCTCGCGTACGCGTTTGAAATGGTGTACTGAGGATGGCAAACGTCGCTGCTTTCTCCCTGCACTCCAAAACACACACACCGGGTCCAACCCGGTCTTTCATGTCGGCTTCCGATCTTTGAGCAGCTTTATTTTAATTACGGAGACTCTCGTAAAGCATAACCAGCTACACGACATTCGTGATTCCTCAAATAAAAAAAAATGGTCCAGTTTACCAAATATATTGTCGTCTTCTTCTAACAATAGTATTGCAGTTCTTCTCTCGTTTGTACTCTCGAAATTCCTCCATAGCAGATCAGAAGCCACAGCACCACAGAAAGCGGTAAACTAATTAAAACAGCCGTAGAAAACGCAAACGAAACAAAGTATTTGTTTTTTCGAATGATCCTAATTTCCAACCTTTATGTTGCTGATTTTATTAAATGATGCGGTGCATATAATCTGTTGTTTTAATGACCACATCGACTTGCCTCCTCTTGACTATCATATTATAACCGTGAAATTCACGGTTGAGGTAAGGTAATAACAGATGGCCATTATTTGATATAAACACATCGGTATAAAATCGGCAAATACAGAATGATAATTTAATTATATATATTTTTTTAAACTTGAAATTCTTCAAGTAGCCCGACGTGCTCTCGCTATTACTCTTTTAAGTCAATAACCCTGGTTCTACTAGAGTCCACTGACAGTATCTAAGTGCTTACGTCATGACGCCATCGACCGCAGTGGCGTCACTATATTCTCCTAGGCCTAGGCATTATTAGGATCAAATACGTGACGTACTATCATTCCATCTTCAACACTTAATCGTCATTTTTCAATGTACATGTATTCAATTTAAATTGTCCCTTTCCTTCAAACTGGAACTTTTATAAATATGATTATACATTATATATAACTAATAGGGAGAATACACGCCATTTCCCTTCAAAATAATCTAAATTTTTTCAGGGTAAATTTTCAAATAATTATTGGATAATGACATTATATTTTTTTTAACCAAACAAATCAATTATCCCAGTATTATACAATTTCTTAAATTTCCTTTGCGAGATTATCTGGGTTGGATAACATTGGACACAAAGATGAACAATTCTTCAGCCCGACTAGGGTTGTGAGCTGCACCCTCTGAGACAGAATGGCAGTACAATGGAATGTGTGATGACACTGTTCCACACAGCACATCATCCGCATATTGTTGAAATTGTGGAATTTCCTCTTTAATATAGGCTACTCATTTTTTCCATTAATAACACTGTTTATAGCTCACAGCAAGAGGTGCTATAACATCTTTCAAATAAATACATGACCTGAGTTCTACAAGGCATAACCTTTGAGACCTTTGGTCTGCAGAACGAGCAATCCCTGAAATCGGCAAGATACCTCTTCACTGTCTGTGTCCATTAGACAGGTGATGGCTGTGTCCATGTCTGAAGTGGCATATGGATGTGGGTGCCCTTTCATAGCTGTACAATTATGAGTGGAGCAGCAAGGCATCTATAACATGATGCCTGTTATTGTATTCAATCATTTAAAAAAAATGCCTGTGTCATCATGGAACAAGTTTGCGTGAAGGTACATAGGATACCATTTTTAAATCCAGCAAACAAATGTTTTAGTGGGCAATTCTGAACAGTAATCCAACACTGGCTTTTCACTGCCAGGCTTTTCACTGGTCCTCAGTTTGTTGTTTCTGCAAGACCTACCGCCACCTATTGGACACTGGAGATGCAAGGAATTTGTAGTTGACATGGAAGTTAGCTGTAACACTGTCTAGACTATATTTGTGGCCTACATGGTTATTTGCTGTGAAGCTATAGTAATATTTATAGCTGATATGAAAGTATTTTTTTTAAATTGAATTACCATGATGACAGGAACGCCCCTCATTTATTCATTTATTTTCAGCAGTTAACCATTAAGATAAGAAATAAATCAATCAATTATATGCACCTGTCCACATCAAGAATGTAAACCTCGCTGTGGTATTAACATGATTGACTTTTATGCTAACCAAAGGTAAAGATGAAAAGAATATGGGTTTGGTCATATTCTTCAGGTTAAAAACAGTATTTTTAAGACAATGTTTATATATGTTGTTAGGAATAGTTTACACGAAGCCGAACATCTCTCAGTGTCACCTGATTTTTGTTTTGGTAACGTGCCGTTTGTATCTTTTTTAATGGCAGAGGCAGCGTCTCGCAAACCAACAGACCGACACAACCCAAACCCAAATTCCTTTCTGATATTTGGAAGTGGATTTAAAGTGGGTTGGTGCACCAGAATAAGGGTTGACATGGGAAAGTTTGTTAAAGTGATGTTTGTTGTTTGGTGTCATATATCATACAAACTCTTTTCAAGATCGGGTGGTGACAATGTGTAACACCGGGGAGATGTAATTCATAAATTCATAATGTTGTTTTGCAACTGTTGGTTAATGGTAAATGGTAAACATGAATACAAAAAATCCTTGTGCTTAGTTTTAAAATGAGGTTTAACGATAACAATTGAAATGGTATACAATCTGGGATTAAAATGTTATTTAAAAAATAGAAGCCAAACTTCTCATATGGTAGTGGGGCTACTGAGACCTGGAGGTGATGAGAAAAGCTCCAAACATATATATATATATATATATATATATATATATATCGGTTGAAGAATGTTCATAACCTCTGATCTTGGATAACCATTTGTTTTTCTATCATTTGATAGAAATTACCTTTAGTTAGGCAATAACCAAGTTTTATAACCAGGGAAAACCCTTCCCAAACATAGAGAAGCCAGACAAACAACCTTTCTAGCACACCGCTTTATGACTACTTTTTTTTTGATTGACGTTGATTCTATCCATATATATTTTAATTGTCTTTGTTACTTTTCACTTTTAATTCATGTTTTAGGCTATTATCATTTAAAATTTTCTTCAATTGATACGACTTTCATCAGTATTGTAACGAGGATGGCGAAATGCGTCTCCCCGTTGCTATAGACTCTAGCCACCCTCGCGGGGGCTGCCGGGTAACCTAGCTACCGTCAGTTTGCACAGTGTAAATAATGTGTTATAC
>JAOYSI010002513.1:0-10387 GCA_025775065.1 Hiodon alosoides
TGTGTGTGTGTGTGTGTGTGTGTGTGTGTGTGTGTGTGTGTGTGTGTGTGTGTGTGTGTGTGTGTGTGTGTATAAACCTTTTGATGGCTGGTTTAGGTGGTTTTGTGTGCCTATTTTTATATGGATGGGTTCATGCAAAGTTCATGATTAAGTTAATAGCCATTTTAATCCAATTCTATAGCGATTTTTCACCTTAAGAATCCCGAATAAATGTCAGATCTTTTGCAGCTGCACCATTTTAGGATGCATGCAGACCTCCAGGGCACGGAGGACCTTTCAGCTCTCTGCTACACTCTCTGTACCGCTCTCCCCTCCCACTGTACCAAGTCCAGCAGGGTCAGGGTTCAAACAATTCTGCCCTGTCCATAGGTGATGGAACCGTGGGACCTCCAGGGCAGCCCCCAGACCAGCCTGCCTGCTCCGGTTGTGCCCACCCAGAACCAGCACCGGGCTGCAGCCCCGGACTCCGCTGACGGCTTGGGGCTGAACAAGCCTGACCCGTATGACCTCTATGAGAAATCCAGAGCGATTTATGAGAGTGGGCGTAAGTAATCGGTAACGGTAAAAAAATATGGTTGTGTTCGAGTGAGTTCACGTGAGACCTAAGTTCAGGAGGTGTACACGCACACACACACATGCATATATTCACACTCAAACGTAGGAGCACACGCGCACACATGCACACACGCATACATTCATACAGAAACATGCGCACATGCATACATTCACACACAAACGTACGCACACATGCACACACACGCATACATTCACACAACAAAGTACGCACAAATGCACACTCGCATACATTCACTTAAAAACTTACCCACACATGCACACACACGCATACATTCACACACAAACGTTGGAGTACACATTGTCTCCTCTTCGCCGTGTCTCAATTCCCCACAGTCTGGTTGGTTCCTGTCTGGGGTTACCATGGCCTCCAGAGAAAAATTCTTTGGGGCATGGATTCTACAAGGTGTCAGAAACATTCCACAGGGATCCAATGGCATCACACAGTTTCTGCAGTTTGGACATTCATGCAATACATTCATGGTGTGAACAGTCCATCTCCAATTCCATCTCATCCATGATATGCTCTACTGCACTAAACTGACCTTGCTGTAATGTTTCTGAAACTACTCTGAGACCATGGGCGCTTTGTGACACGGCACATTATCCTGCTGGAAGTATCCATGTGACGAAGGGTAAACTATAGCCATGAAGGGATGCCCCTGGTCCGCAAAAATACGCCATAGAGTTCAGACGTGGCTCAGTTGGTATCAAGGGACCTACCGTGTCACAGGAAAACATTCCCCACCCCATCACACCATCACCACCAGCCTGTATCATTGAGACCAAGCAGGATGGGTCCATGCTAATCCCAAACCTGACTCACCAGCCTTACGTAACAGGAACTGGGATTAGCCGGATCTGGTGATGTTTAACCTGGTATGGTCGTTTGCATACATACGCATGTATATACAAATTTTTTATTATGTTTATTTTATTTTCATGACAAAAACCGCATATATGACTGATCAAATCCCCTGGCTGTTCATACAAATTACTGTGTGTTTTCTCTGATACATACAGATAAAAGGAGGTGCCCGTTACAGTGGTTGCACTGTCTGAAATACTCATCCTTTTGTGACATAGCAGTGGGGAGTCAGGATTAGACATTAATCCTTTGCAAATGGTGGCATGGTATCTCACTGTGAAGTCAAGTACTTCACAGAAGAGATATCAGGCACCTTGTTACAGATTTGGACTGTTTTGGTGCATATTGGAGTATGTCTCCTAGGTTGTCGCCACATGTGCGCGCGCGCACACACACACACACACATACATCATAAACTAAACATGACTACAACCCTAAATATATACAGATCACAACAAAACCAACCAGAAAACATACAATGTGCCTTCTAGTCTTCCAAAAATCTTTAGGCTTTTTTTCTTATTTGCTTAACAGATAACCCGAACCGTAACCTTTATCCCGACCAAAATGTGCAATCTACAATTATATGTACTTAACTAAAAGAGACAAATCAAACCTATATCAACTGCGTCCCACTGGTTTTCCTTTTCTTTAATCCACCTGTAAGCAGTGGTCTCCTTTGGTGTTTTATCCATTGTATACATCTCTCCACTCAGAACCAGTTCTCTCACGGACCGTCCTCCCAATGGAGACTATGTGTGAGTACCTGGCCTTCGCGTTAGAAGGACAGCATTCAGTGACTTTCATACTTATCTCATCGCATGTGGAGATGAAACACATGCTACTGCTAGCACACAGAAATAGACTGAATCTCCCCTCTCACTGGCTTAATTCACAACCAGGGTCCATGTGTCACACGCGATGTGAAGGGCTGTTCAGACACTACAAAGACTCAGGTTTTGTGCTGTTTTATACTGACCTCACACTAGGGCCCGATTACCTGGAGCTAGAGGTACACCTACACAGAGAGAAGTCTGGCTTTGGATTCCGGATCCTGGGCGGAGACGAGGCAGGGCAGGCTGGGAGTCCAGAGGACCAGGACAAGGCCAGTGTGAGATATGAGACTCAAAACTGTCTGTAATACTTACTGACCCACTATGTACTGTATACTGAGACTGTGGTCAGTGTCTTACACTTTGTTCAGTGACTCCCTGCACGCAGAGACCATGGTTAGTGTATCACGCAATGTTCAGTGACTCACTGTATACTGAGACTGTGGTCAGTGTATCACACTTTGTTCAGATACTTATTATGTAGGGGACCCAGTCTTACACTGTGGTTTGGCAACTGAGACCTTTTGATTGAGTGCTTGTGTTTTAGCCCTTGTGTGCTAACTCATTTTCTCCCGAACAGATTGTGATTGGAGCTATTGTGGAGAAGAGTCCGGCAGACCGGGACGGGCGGCTTCGCCCCGGGGACGTGCTGGTGTGTGTGGACGGGAACAGTGTTGAGGGGAAAGCACACACGCACGTCATCGACCTGATGAACGCAGCGGCTCGGAACGGCGAGGTCAGGCTGACCGTGAGGAGAAGAGTCCAGAGGGCAGGTGAGGGTGAGCATCGCCTGTACGTTTCAACTAAAAACCAAATACACGATGCATTTGAATAGGAAAAACCTGCAGACTCTTCTGAACCCAAACCAAGACTTCTATCCGATTTCCTCCTAAAGGAAGGTTTTTTAGAGCTGTGAAGCTATCGGATTCATCCCTGAGAGTTCTAAGAACTGTCGAGAATATGTTAGACCAGCCTGTGCCCCAGGTTGAAGAACCTGGCTTTTTCATGAGCAAGGGCTTGATGACGGTGGAGTTTGTAATTTAGAAGAGCTTTAACAGTCTGATCTTACAGCAGGTGGATTTTTTCCGAATTCATCCAGGTTCAACAACATTCTCCAGAGGTACCATATCAGTGATCCAAATGTATCGGATATCAAAAGATTTTAGATAGCTCAGTAGCTCAGTCCTCTACCCTCTGCTCTACAGCCCACAGGCTATTAATGCGATCTGTCTCTCACTTTTTGTAGGTGAACAGTGTCCAGAGCATGGCATCAGTCCTGGCTCCATGTTCATGCAACACAGCCCTCCCAGGAGTGACCAAGGCCAACAAACATTTCCCAGCAATCCGCCCACCGACTCCGTCTCCTCCCATCAAGACGGGTTGATATCCCAGACCCTTCAAACCAGTGATGTCATCATCCAGCGCAAGGAGAATGAGGGCTTCGGCTTTGTCATCATCAGCTCTCTCAACCGTCCAGAGTCCAGCTCAAATATCAGTGAGTATTTCTCTATTTCTCAGCACACACTGGTATGCTTCGTTGCCATTGCCATGATAACACAACACATTTTGAGCAAAATAAGTAGCGGGAAAGGTCAAGAAGTGCTTCTTTCATGTAGATCACCATCTCGGTGAATGCTCTTCTCTGTCCGTCTGCTCAGTCGCTGAGTGTAAAAGTAGCCCAGCTGTAGTCTGAGGGGCATGCGTGTGCGTGTGCATGTTTGTGTTGTTGCCTGTAGCTGTGCCTCACAAGATCGGTCGCATCATCGAGGCCAGTCCCGCGGACCGCTGCGGAAAGCTGAAGGTTGGCGATCGCATCCTGGCGGTCAACAGCCAGTCCATCGTCGACATGCCGCACGCCGACATCGTCAAGCTGATTAAAGACGCGGGCCTTAGTGTCACTCTGCGGGTGATTCCCCAGGAAGGTGGGTACTGTTGCATTTTCCAGTCGGAGTCTACAGTATTGATGGTACTTGTGTAAGTGTACGGGGTACAGTGTTGATGGTACTCCTGTAAGTGTACAGTGTTGGTGGTACTTGTGTAAGTGTATGCTTTACAGTGTGTAGTGTTGATGGTTCTGTGTTCTGTGTTTTTGTTGTCACAGAGCTGAACAGCCCTTCTTCGGTACCAAGCTCGGAGAAGCAGAGCCCTGTGAATCTGCAGCCCCACTCTGTCCCCCAGCCCAGTTTAGTCCCTCCGCCCAACGTAGTTTCCCAGACTGGCTTAGCTACCCAGACCACCTCTGTCACCCAGCCCAGTTCAATAACTCACCTGAGCCCAGTCAGCCAGCCCGGCAGCCAGTTGGTCAGCCAGTCGACTAACCAAATGGTCAATCAGTCAACTAACCAAATGGTCAATCAGTCGACTAACCAAATGGTCAATCAGCCGACCAACAACATGGTCAACCAGCCAGCCAACCATATGGTCAACCAGCCAGCTAACCACATGGTCAATCAGCCGGCCAACCACATGGTCAACCAGCCGCCCAACCTCATGGTCAACCAGCCGGCCAACCACATGATCAACCAGCCAGTTATCCAGTTGGTGGTCCAACCGGTCGCTCCTCAGCCCCACCTGTACAGCCACGACAGCAGGTATGAAACCTATGCGGCTGCCCGTCCACAGTATAAGATTCATACGGCCCCAGGTCGGTTCAACTGAATTCCCTCTTATACTGAGAGAGACTGCTGAGACTGCTGCAGGGCCCCAATTTCCCCCATGATTTGTTACACAACTGTTGTAAGAAGTTATTTAAACTCCTGTCTATTTTTAACAAACATCCCATCAGCTTGGGGCCATACTCGCTGACATAGACGAGTTTAAAAATATTTCCAGATATTTTAGTTTCCAGATAGGATGGGTTGTGGGATTTGTTTGATTTTGTTTTATGATGTTTAACGGCATGTGTGATCTGCCCGCCGCTGAGACTCAGGACCTGACTTACAGCCAAACCAGACGTGGTGGGCCTTTCTTTAACTTCCGTTGTTTGCTAGCTACAGATCAGAGGTGAAGGCGAGGCAGGATGTGAAACCTGATATCCGACAGCATCCATATACGGACTACCGCCAGCCCCCGGTGGACTACAGACACCCTCCGGTAGGAGACTACAGACAACCCCCCACCCTGGACTACCGTCAGCCCCCTCTGGTGGATTACAGGCAGCACTCCCCAGACACTCGGCATTTTCCAATCCCAGACTACAGAACACCACAGGTAAGAACACAGTCCCTCGTCCCAGATTACTAACGTAAACAGGTAAGAACACAGTCCCTCGTCCCAGATTACCAACAGAAACAGGTAAGAACATGGCTCGCAATGCCAGACCACAGATAGGCACAGAAAATCCTGGACCTTGCCTTGTCATATCCAGTTCATTACTTATATCATAACTCAAGCAGATCTGGGAAGGTTAACTAGATGATAAATCCCCACTTGACTAACACGTTGGCTGGTAAAACATGCAGGACTGCTGTCCTGGAAGACGTTTCTGAAAAAAGAATCCACCAGATGAAATTTTCCAACAGAATAAATATTTATTGAGCTCAAGAGAAAACATTTGTCTGTCCCACAAGAACAGCCAAAGGGGTTCTAAACCATCCAGAAATACAACAGTTCTTGTAGTATTCCGACTTCTGACAACACGCCAACAATGAAACATTGATTGTTTAGTTACAGTATCTCCTGAAAGGAGTCCCACTGTAGAATCGTTCATGTTATTTTAGGACAACATAGCAACATCTTTTTTTCTCTTAAGTTAACCTTTCTCGAAATGCAGACATTCTCACAGATAGAAGGGATTTTAGTACATTGACCTCGCCGGGACACTTCCTCTTTCTTGTAGACTCTCAAGTTAAAAAAAAAAAAAAAAAGCACCAAGCGCGAACGGCCTACTTACCCTGTTCTGCAGTCTAAGCACTCTTCCTGTTACTGTTAAACATTTTGCTAAGCATTCTTGTTATTAGAACATGCCAAACCATATATCTTTCCCCTCACACTGGTCATCTCAAGTTTGGAGAAGATCCCTCTCCCACCTGACGCACATGTTGTTTCACCCCCCCAGGCCTTTGACTACTTCACGGTAGAGCTGGAGAGGAGTCTGAAGGGCTACGGGTTCAGTATTCGCGGAGGAAGGGAGTACAGCATGGACCTGTTCATCCTGCGACTGGCGGAGGACGGGCCTGCCAGCCGCAACGGGAGGATGAGGGTGCGCTGACATAACTTCCTGTCAGGAGCATCAGACTCCGCCCTTCTCCACAGGCTGAGTTTTTAAAGGGGTGTTCATCTTTAGGAGCAGGGTCCAAATAGCCTTAGCGGAGTGCCGATCACCGTCCATACTGCTGTTGAGCGCTTAAATTCCAGGAAGATTAGAAATCATTGATTACAGCGCCTAAGGAGTGTCACCTATTAAACAAGCACCTGTTTTTTTTTCTGGCCAGTCATTAACAGGTGTCCGCTCTGATCGTGGTCAAGGCAGTGGAGAGAAAACAAAAGTTTGAGGTTGATTATGGAATTCATTTGACCCTACATTCTTTTTTTTTTAAATGTGGCCTTAAAGGGGAGAATTAACCTTGAGTAAAATTTGTTTTCCCATCTTATCTTCCCATGAGTAGTTTTGTTCTATCTTTACTGGAAATACATGATTGTTACATCAGTGGATCGCAAGTGTAGGATTACAGTTTGTTCATTTGGGAGTCCTGTCATTTTGGATGATTGGTATCGATCTTAGCTACTTAAATTTCTCCACTGATAATCCTTTCTGTTCTCTAGTGGTTATGGAGAATTAATTAATTCAAATGAAAAATATAGGAGTATTTTTGATGCCACCTTTTAAAACTAGGTCTTTAAAATAATTCTTATTCGGATAAACAATTTTGTGGTCACTAGATAATTTGTTTTTATAGTATCGAAGAACCATTTTTTTGAAGGGAAGTTTATAACTCCATTATATAAGCTACACCTAATGAGCTGAGTGAGTATTTAAGATGCGGAATTTATTGCCTTTAATGGCTTGTTCTGTTCCTCTCTCCCATTCTAAATGTTCTGAGTTTTTCAATCATTAAAGTGACTTTTTTATGTTTGGCTTTGCTATATTTAAGGGCGGTTTTTATTGGCATGTGTATCTTATCAGCAGATAAAAGACATGGCCCATTTCATGTTCCTGTGTTTCCCGTAATCCACTCATCTTTGGGCATTCGTGTAAAAGCTGCACATTGATCTAAGTTCATTCTCTTTGAATTGTTAATCCATTGAGAAATATTCCCCTTCCTGGTTGAGGAAAATTCTGAGCTTATGATTGGTCCTACCTGAAAGAGGGGTGGGACAGAATGGTCGGGTGTGGTTGATCCCAGCTGGTTAGTTCGAGCTTAAGGGCTTTGATTGGTCCAAGAAGAATGCATTATGTTGATGGGTCTGTGTTGATTTGTTTGTTGTTAAGATTGGACCTAATGCTGATGCCTAATTCTCTCGTCACATTAGGGTAGCCCAGCAGCTCTGATTCAGCATACACACCACAGGACAAAACTCAACATGCATGAATGTCATAAATGTGTTAATAATGCCTGACGGTCACTGATCTACCCTGGGTGAATATAGCTGCATTATCGGCCTAATAATATGTCAGCTGTTTGAAAAACAACCAAAACAACAAATGATTTTGTTTATGATGATGATTACTTTTATGTATAATAATCTGTGCAAGGGACACTAGATGGAAAGCTGGTTGTCTAGTGTTTATATATCCAGTTATATAAATGGGTAAGATTAGCAACTTGTAAGTTACCCTTCATAAAGGTGTCAGCTAACTGATTATTGAATAATTGATCATGCTTCCTAACACAAAAATGTTTTTTAATGGTCAGTTTTTTTTCCTGAAATAAACTGCAGTGGATTTGTATCTCAGGTCTACATTAGTGTATGAATGAAAAGTAGAGCCCTTGTATTTTTTTTTAGTTTGCAAGTGTTATTAACAGATCAATCAATGTTACTGTCTCAACACTTACTTGAAGGTTAAACAATTCACATCTATAGTTTGAAAGTTCATATGTTCCCTGCTCTCAAGGTCTTCAGTTTTCAGTCTTGGCTTCGATCCCGGGCTTGTCACTCAAACCATATTATCCTTTTATAATTTACTTTAGCTGCATGCTGTCGTTCCATTGCCTTTGATTTCATCATTTCAAATAGTCTTGCCGGGGGAGTTTAAGTGAGGGAGCCGTGTCATATTCAGCATAGATCAAAATAGTTTGTCTATTTAACCCGATATGTAGAATAATGATAACTGTTTGAGGTGCCAGGCAGGCTGGTTGGACAGGCAGGCTTCGGGGTTTCTCCTGTCTTATTGCCTGGTGTTGACCCCCCTCAGGTCGGAGACCAGATTATCGAGATCAATGGGGAGAGCACCAGGGACATGATGCACGCGCACGCAATCGAGCTCATCAAGTCTGGGGGGCGCAGGGTGCGTCTTCTGCTGAAGAGGGGCACAGGGCAGGTCCCAGAGTACGGTGGGTGACCCTCCCTCCCAGGCAGTCTCTCTCTCTCTCTCTCTCTCTCTCTCTCTCTCCTCTTTGTGGTGATCTGCATGTTTATATGAGGTGATCTGAGTAATGACAAAAGCTCAGAGTTCGGCACAGTTACTACGCTCTGTGCTGTTGCGTAACAGTTCAAAAACCAGACAGAGGATTGCGCCATTTAAAGTTTTTGTTGTTGCTGTGTTTAGCAGCACAGTATTTTAGATGGTGCCTACCCAATTACTACTCTGTCTGCTTGTGAAAGTGACAAAAACAGATCATGTTTTGCTAGTTCATTGACGGGCCAATTGGTTTCACACTGTATATTTTAATCATTTAAACAAAAGGAACCCAATAGGAATGTTAAGTTTGTTTGTATTTTATGGAGGGAACAACTGTCTGTTAACGTCTGCTACTTTGTTTTGAAAAACACATTAGGTCTCTTCTTTACCTCATGCAGGAGTCTGTAGTCAGTGGCTTAAAACTAACATAAACAATCTAGCATGCCTTTCAGTTTGACATGGACTCTCATTCTATTTCTATATCTTCCTGTAAGAAGGTTAGGCTGTCAATGCTAACTGTGCCTTCCTTGACTAACAGTTCTGTAATGATCTGTTTAAATGACTCTGGTTTAACTCTAATGGTTAGTCTGAGGCTGTTCCTCCCCTTCCTGTAGGAATGGTACCTTCCAGCCACTCCATGTGCATGAAAAATGACAAGCATGGCTCCCCCTATTTCTTCCTAATGGGCCACTCTAAAGACACGGTTTGTAAAACTCTGCATTCATTCTTAACATTCAGTTCTGATTCCAATTTCACCTCTCTGGTGTGTGTGGTGTGTGATATGTGCATTTCAAACATAGTGTCTCCTACATGTTGTTGCACCAAACAGCACTTTCTGAGTAGTTCTACTTTCTATGTTGTTATTTACAGTTTTACATTTTGTGTGTAGGTTGAAAGCACCTTTATTATTATTAAGCACCACATTTATATAAAAAGTTTACTGAAGTAACTCGGTAAAGAACTTCAAGCACTAGACCAGTGCGTATTTCTTTGGGGCTTGAACCAGCAACCCACTGTGGTCTCCAGTGTTGAAATTAGTCATCTTGGGTTTGAGAGTAGAAAGGGGTTAGCAGTAAAGAGTATAAAGGGGTTAGCAGTAAAGAGTATATATGGGATAGCAGTAAAGAGGATATATGGGATAGCAGTCAAGAGTAGAAAGGGGTTAGCAGTCAAGAGTTGAAGGGGTTAGCAGTAAAGAATATAAAGGGGTTAGCAGTAAAGAATATAAAGGGGTTAGCAGTAAAGAGGATATAGGGGTTAGCAGTAAAGAGTAGAAAGGGGTTAACAGTAAAGAGTAGAAGGGGTTAGCAGTAAAGAGAATAAAAGGGTTAGCAGTAAAGAGGATATAGGGGTTAGCAGTAAAGAGAATAAAAGGGTTAGCAGTAAAGTGTATGAAGGGGTTAGCAGTAAAGACAATAAAGGGGTTAGCAGTAAAGAATATAAAGGGGTTAGCAGTAAAGAGGATATAGGGGTTAGCAGTAAAGAAAATAAAAGGGTTAGCAATAAAGTGTATATAGGGGTTAGCAGTAAAGAGAATAAAGGGGTTAGCAG
>JAOYSI010002514.1:0-15985 GCA_025775065.1 Hiodon alosoides
CCTGTGGCAATGGGACTGAATGAAACACCTGAATTCAATGATTAAAAGGTGTGGCCCAATACTTTTGTCCATATAGTTTATGTTGGAATGCAGTGTTTGGTTTTTGCCAAACATAACATTTATAACTTAAGCCAAAAAGCACCAAATTCAACTTATCTATCCACAGAACATTCTTCTAATTGCTTTCTGGATCTCCTTTAATGATGCCAACAAAATTCTTGATTTGGGCCAACCAAACTCACTCCTGATTAACATACTATTGATTGAAACACCTTTAAGATGATTAACCTAGAGATTCGCATACTTTTTCTGACAAAGAGATTAAATGATAGATCATCTTTCTCAATAAATGAATGAAAAAGTGTATTTTTGTATTAGATTTTTTTAGGTTTTCATTTGTTTTAAAACTTTGTTTTTAGAACTAGATGAAGATCTAGTCATACTATTTTGCACCTGACTGTAGAAAAAAACGAAATAACTTAATTTATTATTAATTGAAAGACAGTCATGATCACAACACATGCTAAACTGTAAGCATTCGTTCACCATACACAAGGAAAAACATAAGAATGGCTTCAATATATCAGTGATGTTAAATCTTATGCCTCAGAGAGCTGGCTTAATCAGCAGTTTTCCTTGACACGTCACAGAAATATCACTTCTCCAATACATTGATTTCTACATCAGCTCTCGGATGTACTTCTTTCAATTTAAGAAATGCAAAAATATTTTAAACACTACCGGATTTTACTGAACAAGAAATAGGATTAACTTTGATTTTCTTTTAAAACACAGAGTCAAATAATGGATACACAAAGTTTATTTTTGCATGCATGGAAAAAAAAAGTCTGAGTGTTGAAACTCACCACATTCCTGGGCCCACCAGGGGTCTGTACCTGTTAAAGACAGAAGCATTGTCAAATCCACACAGTATGTCATATCACAGCATTTTCAAAACATCATATCAGCTCTTCCATGTCTGTCTGGGGTAGCGTCATGTCTTAGAGTCTTACAGCAGCTCACAGTGACTGGTGGTATAGTGGAATTAAACTTGTGACCAGTAAGTTGAATGTTCAAATCCTAGGCGAGAGCTGTGCATGCACTTGGGCAAACCCTTAACCTGATTTGTATATTGAAGTAAAGAAAATACTGCACAGTGTGTTATTCTGTATATTCCAATCACACTGATTTAAACATCATGGAGAGTTAAAAAACATTTTTTTTTAAACTTATGTATGTCCACGAATTTGAAGAATTCTCAGAACGGAAATAACTACCAAATTTCCTGATTTCAATTATTGTGCTCAAGCCAGCTACCTCGATCTGGGATTTTTTTTAGGGTTAGGGTTAGTTTTAGAGGTGGGAAGGCCCTCTGAAATAATAATAAATTGTGTAGTTCTGGTGTACACCTGGGATTCAGCCTAAACCCTTGGTGTTTTAAATGTAGATATTCTGTATCATATTTTGAAGAAGAAAAAGTCTTAAAATTGCAGTCCTAGGGGTCTTAGTATATTTTAAAGACTAAAGGGGCGGCTAAATAAAGAAAACATATTCTTGATTGAAACAAAACATATGGACAATGATAAACAATTGACAGACAACTTGTGTCCTTTCTTCTTGATCTCTCTTGAGATCTCACCAAATGATGAACAAATCAAAACACTGGTGTCCGAAAATGTGACTGTTCTCAAACAACACTTTCCTCTTAGGAACAATGCTATGGCTTAAGCAGTTGCTCCAGTCTGCCTGGAATTTGGGTGGAGCATAGATTGTTTCCTTGACTGTTGTAACAAAGTTTTTCCGAAGCTATTTAAGGAGAACCTTAAGCTGATCCAGAGGCACCAGGGTGACAGGAAGGTTGCTGGTTCAGGTCCTGCCCCAGCTGTATCCTTAAGTAAGGTTCTTAACCCAAATTGCTTCAGTAAATATACAAGTATACTTAAGCTTAAGCAAAGATACTTAAGCAACTTAATTGTAACTTGTCTTTGACTTCGGAGAGTGGTGTCCCTGTCAGTAGCGAGCTCATTCACCAGACTATTCACCATGTTGAGGCCAGCAGGTGGTGTAGTGGTTAAGGAGATGAGCATGTAACTGAAATGTTGCCTGTTAAATTCCACCTCAGCAGGTACTTAACCTGCTTTGCTTTAGTAAATATCCTGCTATATGAATGTAAAAATGGTAAGCTGTGTAAGTCGCTTTGGATAAAAGTCTCTGGTAAGCAATTCAATTGTAATCATTTTATGTGTGTTAATAGTATTCTATTAAGGCTAGAGGTCATTATAGGAAGGGGATTGTGCTTTAAACATATGTAACAGTAGACAGAGCTTACTCTACTTATGTTAACTATAAGAACTACCAAAACATGAATATATTTCTCAGTTCTTACCTGAATGCTGTTCAAAATGAAGGGACTAGTATAGTTTGCTGACCGATTATTGAGATTTATTAATGAAATATACTTGAGCAGATAGGAGAGAGAACAGAACCCAACGAACTGAGCATCATAATCACAAGGTCACTAAGCATTTCAGGTCTTACGAATAGTATGAAGAAGGCATTGCAGCATTTTGCTGCCGAAACTGTGGATAATGAGTTTGGTACTCAAAATAAATGATTCAATTAAAATCAGCCTTCATAGGAAACACTTATATTATTCCCACCAGAGCCCAGACAACACATCTGGATCCCCAACAGGAAGCTGTGTGAAGCACAGGAACTGAGCTGTAACACCTACCAGTCACACCGCCTATCAATGTACAGGACATTATTTTCAATTATTTATTTATTTATTTTTTGGCTTTGGGGATTATTCTGTTCATTACAAATCAAATCATTTTTAGCAATGATACAGTGACTTTGGTAGAAAAAGGCAGGCCAGTTACTGCTCCTCTCAACGGGAGTCGTTTGTGAAAACAGCTTCTTCCCCCACTAGCTAATCAGCAGCCGCTGCTGACACACATGCTGCACTACACTGGCCCTTAGGGGGCGCTTGCCCCAGTTCACCAGTCTCAGATCTCCATGTAGGGCAGGGACGCAAAACTCCAGTCCTCGCCGGCCAATTTCAACGTGGGTAAACACCAGGTGAGATTTCTAATTCAAATCATGACTTCAATTAAGCAATAAAGAGGCCAATAGGAGAGAAATCCTGCAGACACTAAAGCCAGCAAGGACTGGAGCTGTGCATCCCTGATGTAGTGGCTGCATCTCAATGGACTTGAAGAATGGGCTTTTTATTTTGTGTTAGTGATTTTTGGAAGCTATTTGGAAGCTTTTTGGAAGCTTTTGTTGCTGTGACTGTGTGGCAGTCACAGCAACTTCAGAATCTGAATCCGGATGTGTCTGGGCTGTATAATGTAACAAGCAACACAAGCGTTTTGCCCACATAGCCCAGACGTGTAATGAAATTACCTTTCCTTCACTATCATGATTCACAGGGGTACACAAGTCCTCAGTTCAGTGTATAGTTGCACCCTTATGCATTATGTCTTATAAGATGTTGTCCCCAGTACCAGCTGTCCATATTTTCACTCCAGCTTGAAGTTGTGATCTAATTCCAAAATCGTGAGTACTGATAAGGAGTTAGTAACCCCCCCCCCCCCACTAGAAGTTGGAACATTGCTGTGGGGACTTGGTACCATACAGCCACAAGAGCATTAGTGAGGTCGGCACTGATGTTGGGTGATTAGGCCTGGCTTGCAGTCGGTGTTACAAATTCATTCTAAAGGTGTTTGATGGTGTACCAGTCAGGGCTCTGTGCAGGCCAGTTAATTCATCCACACCAATCTTGATTTAGCACGCTCACGTTTCCACTGCTCACCCACTCCAGCCTTAGACCACTCCAGTCGATGCTTGGCATTGTGCATGGTGATCTTAGACGTAAATGTGACTGTTCGGCCATGGAAACCCATTTCATGAAACTCCCAATGAACAGTTCTTGAGCTGTTGTTGCTTCCAGAGGCAGTTTGGAACTCTTTTAAGGTACTTAACCTGAGTTGCCATAGTAAGCTGTGTAAACTATGTAAATCATACTGAATAAAAGATGAATGTAAGACAAACAAACGCATAAATAATGTCATATTAAATAAAAAATTTCAGATTCTATTAGATTTTTTAACCAATATCATCTTCTATACACATACAACATAATGTGTAACGGCATTATTTAGCAATGTTTAGCAAACGTTTCATTACATTGCTTGGTTGAGCTGCCCTCTCACATTTCCTGAATTACATTCTATGGTCCTTTACTTCTCAACAGCAGATGACATCTTGCCATTACTTGTCAGTGATCCAGTGCTTAATTTGCAAATCAGGAGGTCCCGGAACACAGAGAGGGTGCAATCAAAATAGGTGCAGGTCCGAATCCGAATTGGACACAGATCCAATCAAACAGGTGCCAGTCCTAATCTGGGAGGTCCCGGATCCAGGATCCGGCACAAATTAAGCCCTGCAGTGATCTAAACATAGGACAAATTCTACCAAATTAGGTAATTAGGGGACCGGGGTTGGAGACCTTTAGAAAATATAAAATACAGATATTAAGACACAATAGTGTTTTGAATGAATCAAAAAGTGCGCCTGTGTAGCTGATACTACATTGGTACAACCCATTGTTAAATTGATCATATTATAATTGATAACCATGAATAATCTAAGCATTCATGACATATACCCTATGTACAATGGCTCACAGACAATAAAATAAATAAAGGCCTACGTCTGTGGTGGGCCAGTCTAACCGGAATGATTAACAGGGCCAAGATTTCTCATTGGTATCGCAACGGCCCCCTTTTTGGCCAATGGGGGTATGTCTGAAGACTAGCCACATTAACCACATCGCTAAGAGCCCAGACCTCTTAGCTTGCTCAGAATGTGCAACTATATTTATAAAATCCACTCTGACCAGCGCTATCAGATGCATGTCGCGTACAATATTAAAGAATCGGCCCATAACAAGTAATTTGCATGTAGTAAGTAAGCTTTAGTGATAATGGTGCTTTTCTGGTAACTACTGTAGTACGCGTATCTACCTGCAGAAGCGAACGCTGGATCCAGGCGGGAAAAATTGCATTGCCCAGATCAACAGACGAATTAGTAAATATGTAGGAAACCTGTATAATTTTATGACCAGTTATAGTGATAAATATTGAAAATTGTAACCTGTCACTGAACCCGCCCGGGTGAAACCGGAGGCTTACCCGTTATTTATCATTAAAAATTCGAATCGTTTTAAAGCACGAATCCTTAAAACCATTTTTTTTAAAATAAAATATACCGTTTGACCAAATAGACACTTGTAACATTTGTGTATGATCAGCTTCCCCGTGTCATTGACGCACTGCCAATAATCTATAACTGGTTTCGCTGGTAACACTAGTGCGTATCAACTAGAACATGAATAATTCGATTTCATATAAAGCCATGTTATTGTTGTTCCTGTTCGAAAAATACTAAGCAAAACACGTGTACGGTTATAAATTAGCACGTAAGTCTTCTCGCGTTTAAATACAGAAAATACTTGTACCATTCAGCTTAGATTTGTTTAAAACCCAAATCCTACGATTAAGATAAGGACCAGTAAACGCAATGCTTTTTGAGATCATTACCGTTGGCAGCAGTGGTTCCATCTGCGCTCCTTGATCCTTCATGTCCATCTTTCGTTGCCTTGAATTCTCTGTGCGTTACGTTATCTTTTCTGTAGTCCTATCTGGTGCGTAAGGAGAAAGACGAATTTCCACATAAACCGAATCTGTATACAAGTAGTGAATAGTCTGCGAGCCTTCCTACGTATTTCTATCCCCCTACGATTTCATTTAACATTCTAGTGCACGAACTGCTTTCTGAAATCAGTGTTGCCAGATTTTAAAATCCTCTCAGTGGGTATGGTACTTTTAGACGAGTGCTGGTAAAATTGCGTTGAATGGGTGCTTATATTTTATGCAAGTTTTATCCGGTTTGGCAGGTACAAGAACAAAGTGTCTGATTGAAGATGTTATTTACGTATTTTCAATGAGAAAATCTAAAATGATAAGTTAATCGATGACATACGTCACTGTTCACAAAATGTTTTATTTAGCTGATGCCTCAAACTACATGTGTAATCACTCCTACATTCCACGTAGGTGGAAGTCAGACCAGGTTTGGCAGCGCTTCAGGTCTGCTGGCTCTGGCTCCAGAGTGGCTCCAGACTGGCCCCAGCGAAGTTGGGAGTAGATACTCAGTCGTAAAAATTACTTGACTACCACCCCTTTTTTCTTGAGGGTTCATTTAGACCTGTTGGTCCTGTGAGTAGTGAATACAATACACTTGGAAGTTTACAATCGCATCTCTAGTGAAAAAATTGCTGCCATACATACCGTACAATTGCTTCTAAATCGAACGTACACAACTCTAATGATGAAGAATTCATAGATATGAACAAGATATTAAACTCATGTGAGTAGTTTAAAAAAAAATTAAAATCTTAATTTCAGTAAACACTCGAGCAGTGTGCTTTACACGCACGTCGGTCGATTAATCTATTCACCAAATCAGTGATACCTTTAATGGAGTTCTAATTTCAGATTTTTGTTATTGCGACTATGTAAAAGAAAATTCTAAATACACTTTATACTACTTGTCAACTGGATAAACTAGCACAAACTATCAGAATCTGCACAGTGCTAGTTTTACTCACACCATTACCAGAAAACAATCCTAATTGGGACGCAAATTTCCCAAACTGGGAATAATTTCAGCAGGGTCCGGCTGTTCCCAGCCATTTCGAAGAGCTAGCACTAGAGGGCATTAACACTTTATTTAATTACCTGGTCGTAACGAGTGGGCAAAGAAATACAGACATTGGACAAAGATCATTGGAAAAGAGTGTTATGTACCGATTAATCGAAGTTTTAAGTTTTTGGCTCAAACAGGACAATGTATGTGAGACGAAGGGTGAACAAAAAGATGTTGGAGGAATGCTCAACACCATCCATCAAGCATGGTGGAGGAAATGTACTGTTATGGAGATGCTTTGGTGCTGGAAATATTGGCGATCTATACTGACTGCAAGGAACCCTAAACAAGTAAGGATATCATTCTATTCTCCAACGCCATGCTATCCCCTGTGATCAGAAATCAATAGGGGACAATTAAATTATGCAGCAGGATAATGATCCTAAGCATACTCCTAAGTTATGCAAAAACTATTTGGGGACGAAGCAGTCCTCAGGAGTACTGACTGGCTGGCACAGTCGCCTGATCTTAATTCCATTGAGCTTTTGCAGGATCAGCTAGACTGCAAGGTGCGTGAGAATTGCCCGACAAGCCAGCCACATGAATGGCAAGTGCTGCAGGAAGCGTGGGGTGAAATGTCATCTGAGTATCTGGACAGCTAGGAAGCCAAAGGTCTGCAAAGCTCTCGTTGCTGCACGTGGAGGATTTTTTGATGAGAACTCTTTGAACAGTTTAAGTTCTGAACATTTATTTCAAATTGTAATAGTAATTTTATTTTTGTCCTGACTGTACATCAGTTGATCACAATTGTTGTTCTAATTAAATATTTAGAGAATTAGTAGTAGTACTTTATTTATCCTCCATGGGGGAAATTGCGATTAAGTGCACAGTTTTGCAGCTTGTACGTAGAATTTGCAAATTCCTGTGGACCCATACACAATTCAATAGTCCTGCACATTCAGTGGAGATTTGTGCAAGGTGAAGTGTTCTTTCAGGTGGTCTTAAAAGCGCATGACATTTATTACTTATTGTATTGCCCCGCTATGGTTATCACAAAAATATTTGATGCCTCAGATACCATTAGGTTTGTGTAATAATATAACTCCTACATAACGCCACACCTCTTAATCATTGAATTCAGTCCCATTGCCACAGGTGTATAACATCAAACACCTAGCCATGCAGTTTAAAAACATTTGTGAAAAAATGGGTCACTCTAAAGAGCTCACTGAACTCGAGCCTGATACTGTAATAGGATACCACCGTTGCAAGAAGTCAGTTTGTGAAATTTCTTCCCTCCTATATATTCCACGATCAACTGTAAGTGGTATTATTGCAAAGTGGAAGGAAATGTTCCACAGCATGGAACCACAGCAACTCAGCCACGAAGTGGCAGACCACATAAAGTTACAGAGCAGGGTCACCGAGTGCTGAGGCGCATAGTGCATAAAAGTCGCCAATGCTCTGCTGACTCAATAGCTGCAGAGTTCCAAACCTCCTTTGGCATTAATGCCAGCACAAAAACTGTGCGCCGGGAGCTTCATGGCATGGGTTTCCATGGTCGAGCAGCTGTATGCAAGCCTTACATCAGCAAGCACAATGCCAAGCGTCAGGTGAAGTGATGTAAAGCACGCCGTCACTGGACTCTGGAGCAGTGGAAACGTGATCTGTGGAGTGACAAATCACGCTTCTCTTCACGAGTCTGGGTTAGGCGAATTCCAGGGGAACGTTTCCTGCCTGACTGCATTGTGCCAACTGTAAAGTTTGGTGGAGGAAATAATGCTATGGGGTTGTTTTTCTGGGGTTGGCCTTGGCCCCTTAGTTCCACTGAAGGGAAATGTTTATACCTCAGCTTACCGTGACATTTTGGAAAATTCTATGCTTCCAACTTTGTTTGGGGAAGGCCCTTTTCTGTTCCAGCATGACTGTGCCCCAGTGCCCAAAGCAAGGTCCATAAAGGCATGGTTGGATGAGTGTGGTGTGGAAGAACTTGAGCCCTGACCTCAACCCTATCGAACACCTTTGGGATGAACTAGAATGGAGATTGCGAGCCAGGCCAACATCAGTGTCGGACCTCACAAATGCTCTTCTGGAAGAATGGGCAAAAATTCAAACGACACACTCCAAAATTTTGTAGAAAGCCTTCCCAGAAGAGTGGAAGCTGTTATAGATGCAAAGGGGGGAACAACGATATTAATGCCTATTGATTTAGAATGGGATGTCATAAAAGCTCCTCTAGGTGTAATGTGTAGGTATCCCAATACGTTTGTCCATATTGTGTAGTTGTGTATTGTGCAATGTTTATTTATTCCTATCAACACCAGGGGGCGTTGACGATGTCCTGTGTTTAAAATAAATGAAATGGAAGTTGGACAACAACTGCACTCGAGAGGAAATTAGTTTGGTTTAAAATGCTTAAATGTAAAAGGCCAGAGAAGTGGGTATGTTGTGGCGATTGTTCGAACAACGCGCAGCATCAATGTTTTTTATCAAATGGATCAATAATTATTTTTTTTGCATTTAGACCGTAAGTAAATAAATTACAGAAATGTAACAATCTGCAGTCTAGATAGAGCAGTTTATGTTCATGTCGTTACTACTGTTTGGCGACAGCTGCCGTCAAGCTGAATTGTTACAAAATCTTGTCTAATTTCAACACTGGACACTTACGGTGTAATTGCTGTATTTAGAGCCTGTTCAACTAACAATTAAGGGTGCAACAGCTTTATGTATAGGCCAATTGAGCCAGTGTGGTAAACACAACTGAATTGTCTGGCAGTTTAACTGCAGCAAGAAATTGCCACACGATGGCAGTGAAGCCTTTTTTTGTTTTGCCTTTTGTTTTTCGTACAGGCGTGTAAATGACAAATATCGCTTCGCGCACGGAAGGACAATCGTAGAAAATCAATTAACACTAATGTAAATCATTTCATTAATATACAGAGTTTTTATAGTAAGGTATACAAAAATGATTGTATCGCCAGGATTTTACTCGGGAGATGGTTTCACGTTCGAAATGTTAATGTAGTATTATTTAAATATGTTAACGTATGTTATTTAATGCATTGTCATAATGGCTGAAATGTTTTTTTTTACGCCAAATCCCAGTAGGGTCCCTGGTGATGGAGGCCTATACTTCAGAAAGGTGGCTACTTAATATACATTTCTTAAGTAAATATTTAGTTTTGTAAAAGTGGAAAGTGAAAACAAATGGATTCGCTTCGTGTCTTCAGGATTAGCCATGCTTTCAGAAGTTTCTGAATATTCTTTAAAATCGCGATAAGGGGCATCGTTTCGCTTTCAGAATATTTGTCACACTATGAGAAACGGGAGGGTAGAGACGCGCGGTATGTTAAAGAAATGACCATGATACGGACAGCCACCCTTGCGTAGGTGAACATGATCGGATGTCTGCTGTAGTCATTGTGGATCCACTTGCGTTTTTCTTTTGCTTGTGCATCGTACCTTTTAAATTTTGGAATAACATTTCTGTGTATAAATGGCATTTTGAGGGCGAATTTTTAAAATAAAAAACGGGTAAATTAACTCGCCTGCATGGCATAGAATTTGGGGAATAATAATATTTACAAAGAACACACACGCACAAATAGGCATATATCTATTAGAAACATTTTGACAATAAATACAAATGTGGAAGAACTTAAAGAAAATAAACTATGTTAGTGAATACGTTAGGGACCGTACGGGACTTTTATCTAAAAATATACAAATATGATGTTTCTGGATTTTATGTTTGATGGGGCAAAGTGGTAAACTTGGTTTGTAATTACGTTTGTAAATAAATACGTATTTGTTGTAATTAGAGCGACTTGAGAACTCCATTAACGACCAAACGATCCGATTAAAAATAATGATTCGGTTACCATGAATTTATGAGACTTTCAGGCATTCTAGGATATTTAATTTCGTAAAAAGTTTGCACTGAAACATTTGCAACGCTTCTACTACATTTCAAGTTATGCTATCGTTCGCCTACACACGATTGAAATTTGTAAACCAGAAGTTTTTTTACTGACATCATTGAAGAAACATTCACATATAATATGTGACGTCTTTAAAATAGATAATGCTCAACCGAGAAGAGTAATATTCAATTGGTAGCGTAAGTGTTGATATCCGCCCCGCAAACCCAATGACAGGCAATCAGCCTGCAGAAAGATAGCAGATCCCGTTTTAGACATTTTAGATTTATTTGTGTTTTACTAAATGCCCTTTTATATTATGTATTATCGTACACTTATTTGCCATCACTGTCGTGACCATAGGTTTGGCTTTAAATGCCAATCAATAAGCTATAAAATACTTTTACATTCCACACAATTTCACAAACGCCAGGTACATTAAAAAAATAAAAATAAAAAAAAAAGTTTCCATATCATATTTGGGATGATTTGTGAAACCGTATTTAAAGTATTTCTCAGAAATGATATTGGCCTCCAAAAAGACAAAAATAAATAAATAACATAACATAAATAATACTTAAATACTTAAATCAAATCCCCGGTGAATTTTCAGTTCCCTGTGGAATAAAAAATCCAAGTTTTTCCATGACCCTTCCTAACAAGCTGGTCGAGTACCTCTTTATCACTCCTGGTCATAGTACGATATATATAGTAGTAGGTAGGACCAAGGACCAACACATACGAGACAATAAAATATCAATATACAATAACTGTACATGTCGTTACTGCAGTAACATACAAGATAGGCATGTCCACATCTTTCATTAACGAATTTAGGCAGGGGTTATACATACATAAACATCTACTTATCACAGAAAACGCTCCCGTGTAAAAATTCCGTTAGTGAAAGTTAAGGACATGCAATGGCGGTTGGACTTTAAAAGGCCCACTTTTCTTATATGTTTAGGCATATCTCTGTTCATAAAATAAAGTGTCTGAAAAAGTCATATGTATAAATAAACTGATGGATGAATAAATAAATATTCTATGTTTTGGTGTACCCTAAATAAAACAAATAGTAAAAACATTTGAAAACAAACTGAAATGATCAACAGCTAGTCTTTTCTAGCTGTGTGAATAAAAATTGTAGTATCCGGTTTCCTTAGGACAGTTTTTGTCGCATTCCCGTGTCGTTAACATTTCACCTTTTAACGGGGACTCTGTTTCTGAAACCGGCGTGGCAGCAGGCGATATTCGTCTCCGTTTTCCCTGCTCAAAAATTCCAGAGTCGCTTGAATCTATTGACTTTATGGAGGAAGGCGTCTCTATCCATCCAGATTCTGACAGGTCTTTAGGTTTAGTGTCTTCGGAGCCGCCCAGCGGAGACCTCTCTGTTGTGAGAGCGTCACCCTCATCCACCAGGTAATTAATCGTGCTTGTCTTGCTTCCTGCTGAACTAGAGGGCCAGCACGGCAGAACGGAGCTGGATTTAGTGCAGTACTGGGGCGGAGTACGCGTGCCCCATCCCGAGGGATCGGCGTAATAACCCAAAGGTCTACCCGAGCACCCTGCGGTGGGCAATGGAAGCGCTTTTACTCCAGCAGCTGCGTAAGACAGCAGGGTGGCCGCATTACCGGCAAAATCAGCAGCGGCGGCAGCATCATATGCCGAAGCGGCAAAGTCCAGTCGGTTGTTAGCAGGGGTGACAAACCATCGCTGCGGGGAAGCCGCTGCGGTCTCTTCGGCCTGTTGCGGTGATAGCAAGCTGTTGCTGAGAGGGACGCTGCGGTCAGTGCCAGGACCAGTGCCGGAGCCAGGGTGGAAGCGGGATTTGGCATAAGTGCTGACAAACTGGTCCGTCAGGAAAGAGCCGGCCATGGCGTATCTGGCACTAGGCAATATCTGGGAGCGAGGACAGTCACTAGGCGATGGTGTCAGTCGGTCAATGTCACAGCCTGTGTAAATTCTGGAAGAAAAAAACATTCCCAATAATTAATAACTACATAATCAATTTTCTCCTCGAATAAACTATAAACCTTGGTACCCGAGTTATCCCAACATTGTTAAATTGATACGAAAGACATGCCTGAATTGCATATTCCTGAATCTCATATATCAAATATATCACATTAGATTTACATTTGTTAAATGTTTCCGGTTGGAAAATGTCTACAGCACAAAGCGGATTACGTGGGTAACTTTTCTTAGTGTGTGTTGGTCACAGCTTTTCATAGCCAAATGAAACTCTGAAATTACACGCATGCATAGATCTAAATGTTAACTTTCTGAGAGCATTTTAAAGCAGAAAAAAATGCTCCATTTACGTCCATTATGTCTAATAGCCCAATACAAATAGTGTGAGCGAAACCGTATCTACGTGATGTAAATATTTATATGAAGACACATACAATTCAATTACCAATTAAAGAAAAAATACATTTAAAAAAAGCATTCCGCCATTCAGTATTTCATGAATCCAACATTTATACAAGCAAACGAAAATCAACAGCAAACCCAAGAAATCCAGTAAAATTTAAGAAAATCTATTTTTTTAACAAAGATTTTAAACTATACGTATGTTACGGGTTTTTAGAAATAACTTGAGAACAATGATAATACCGAATAACCTCATTTTAAGAAGCTCTATAGGAAAAATCTTAATGATTTTTAATCAAACCTATTATTATCTCAAACAGCAAAAGGTTGTTACCAAATATTAAAACAGGCAAGTGTCTCATTTTTTATAATACTGGACATTTTATTGTTATATATTTAAAATTATTTTAATACAAGTGCTGCCGCTGTTCCGAATAATTAATGCAATCCTAAAATGAGTTCTAAATTCGAAAACCAAATGGCCAATAGCGTTAATAATAATAACAATGAAAAACATCAATCCTTTATTGCTGCGTACATATAACAGGTTTAGTAATAATCTTACGTGTCGTAGTTGTCTCGAAACCCTTTTGCGAACGGATTGTGGTCAATTTTTAACTGCGTGATCTGTAAGATAGGAGGGTAAAAGAAACATCGTAATTCATAAACAAAACAAAAAACGGGAAAAAGACTTGTCAAACTGTGCAACACTACAATACATCTTAAAGGTTGTAATCATAACATGAAATCGTTACAGACACGTCCTCTTACATCGGTATTCTGGTAGGCGGTGACCGCTATAAATTGAGTTTCTGGGAAAGTAAATGTTTGCACTCGTCCCGGTTGGCCGGAGTCCTCCGCTCCGTCCTCATTCACTTCAACCACGTGTAACCTGGGTTGGTACTTATGGAGAGATTGTAGAACCACCATCTAAAAAAAAAAAAAAAAAACCATGGTGAATGGTCAGGGTGGATTAAAAAGTAAGAAAAATCCTCGTTGCCGTTGCACTAATAAAGTGCCAATCCAAATAAATTAGTCCTATTCTGGGAGGCAACACGGTGCTATCTGACCGATTAGTCATGCGCCCCGCGTAGTAAACTTGTGAACAGTGAGAGTAACGCCATTGAATGATAAATCTTAGGGAATCTGGATAGATATTAGCCGTTTAAAAAATATTGACCATTACTATTTTTAGATAGTACGTTTTGATACACAGTTAAATTATTAACATTGCTTCTTTAAAATCCCACACTTTGTAACATCTACTTGAAAACAGCCAGTATTTACCTGCCCAGTGTTGTTACTGGCTCCTTTGTTATTCGTTAGTTTCAGTTTTCCAAAAGAAATTTCTTGGCGCATCCAGTGCGCACCGGTGTTGGGAGAATCTGGATGCATATAAACTCGATTCCCTGGAAGAAAAAAAATCAAATAAAGACACATTGTTTGACAACGAAAAATTATACTGGTTCCATTACTTAGAGAAAAATATAAAATAAATTCGTAGCTTTTCAACATTACGACCAGTTGTGTACGACTTCAGCTTTAGTGTATGATGCTTCTTTCACGCCTTATGACCTATAGAATTTTCGGTGCATGGCCCTCCAAAATTTCGCAATTCATCATTCCCAATTATTGGCGTTTAGGCAGCGTTAATTTGAAGAACTTGCCTGTGACATTCGTGTCCGCTTTTCCACATGGAACCCACTTCCCTCCTTGAAATCTCCAATGATTTGGATCGGCCAAAATTACATCCACAAAAATATTGTAATGAGACGTCGGATCCAGACCTGATATATTAAAGCTTAAAAATGGAAACATTCGTCTGGGGGGGAATACAAATAATACTGTTATAAATGTTTTGTAATTTTGACAATTAAGACATCCAAGTAAAATATCAACCAGCAGAACCTTTCGTTTAAAGTAACTAAGTCTTACCGCCAAATACGCTTGTTAGCTGCAATCCAAATATATATCTCAACGAAGACATTAATAAAATATTAAGTTCTGAAACCAAAAATAAATAAATGAAAAATATTAAAATAGTTAACACGTAAATGCGTTCACCAGGTTACATACACCAAATGTTCTCGAGTTCTTGTGACGGTGTACGGCACATACTTTTAAAAACTATTGCGGTAAAATATTTCCAGTTTTTATTTAAGCGTATAGGGATGGAAACAACGCTGCGATATGCACCTACCTTCCTTGTTTGGTGATTATCATCTCGGTCTGATATCGGTGGAACTTAAGCCACAGACCCCTGTTGCACAGATAGACCTGAGCTTTACCGGGCACGATCCCAGCTTGCGCAGGGGAGAACTGGTAGAAAGCCCCCCCTTGGTAAGCATGTCCATACTGTTGCGCGTAAGGGTAACCGGGTGCTGTGTAGCCTTGCGGAGAGGGGTTGGTCAGGAGGCTGTTGTACGCTCCATTTGTTATCACCGGGTGATGGGCCATGTAGCGACTCGGACTCCCAATAGAAAAAGCTGGGTGCGCTGGTCCATGTTGACTCGGGTATGGGAACATTGCGCTAGGAGAGGCAGAGACCGGCTGAAGTTGATTGGATTGAGACAGGAGATACCTTTCAGTGGCGGAGCCATCGAAATTGTGACGAACATCCGATACTCCGTCCAGAACAGGGGAGAGTTTGATTCTCTGGACGTCCCCCGGTGCGTCCTTGGACTCAAGAAAATTGTGTGTCTCTGACTGATTAGTCATCCCCCTGGAATTTTTTTTTAGAGGTGAACCACTCTCGAGGTTGTCACTGGGGGATATAATAGGATGATCTTGCAAGACAAGCTCAGATTCGTCTGAATTGGGAAAAACGCTGCCCACATTCAAAAATTTCCTGGAGAGCATGATAGATTGCGAGATGCAATGCCCCAGCTGCATGGCTCAAAAGCAAACAATTCGCGCAACCTTTGTGAAATATCCACCCTCGCAAATTAAAGCCCCATGAAACTTGTTTGGGG
>JAOYSI010002517.1:0-15983 GCA_025775065.1 Hiodon alosoides
GTCGGATTGTGAAGGGGCGGGGACAACCCTAACAACCTCTTTTTGGCTTAACAACCAAACTGTCTATTACAGAAAGGCACCACAGGCTAGCCCCCACTGACAGTGAACTTTGTGAAGAAAAACAAACATACCTTCAGTCTTCCAAAAAATATTACTTAATAAAAATCTTTTTAGCATTAGAGTACTTCTGGGGGTGGATCCACATTTTCCCCTAGCGTGGCTAAATCTTACCTGTAGACAGTTTTGTGGACACCTTGACGGTAAGGTCAAGGCTAATAAAAGCTCTTCAAACACACCTGCATCCACTTCTGTCCCTGAATCACCTGTCAAGTGCAGCTTGGTCTGTAGTGGAAGACCTAACTTTTCTGTGACTGAGAGAATATAAGATTTATAAGATTCCCATTATTATTATGCCATATATTGATCAGTTTACTCAAACAATCAGAGAAGTAAAATCCCAACCTTTCTGAAGAAATGTATTGTAGTCTTCATAGCCTTCTTCAGTCTCAGCCACTTTAACATACTTCTGACTTTCACCAACTCTCACCTTGACCAACATAATGTACTATAAAGGAAAAAAAGTACATTAGTAAAAAATATTTATGAAAATGTATGATGACAAGGCCTGGTGCTACAGCGCATTTTCATTATGCTAGCTATTGTTAATATAGTCTTGTAGTTAATTGCAAACTAGTGCTACTTTAACACTAAAAAAAAGTAGAAAAAAAAGTAGTCCGAGGCAACGGACCAAGCGAGTGAACTTCTGTGAACAATCTAAAAAACATCCATTACATTGGCTATTGTATTGAAGTATAAAACAACCAATATTAGAAAATACATATACATACTGAGTGTAATGTATGTATAATATTTCTGTACAGAAACGACATAAAAATAAATATATATAATATATTTACCGAATGAAGTAGACTCTGCAAAGAGGAAGAGAACGGCACTGCAGAGTGAGCTGCGAGCGAGGATAGAAGACCTGGAGAGGGTAACCGCCTCGCTCAGCCTCCAACTCCGGCAGGAATGGCACCACTCTTTCCCCAGGAGGACCAGCAGTTGGCGGCCCTGGGGAGCATGCTGGCCAGAAGACAGAGATCCTGGGTGGCCATTGATGGGGTCAGCCGTCCAGGGAAACCCCATCTGGAGTGTCTGCGGAGACTGAGCAGGCAGTCCGGGATCTGCTCCAGCGCAGCAGCGAAGGTTTGAGTGATGAACAGAGGGAACAGCTGGAGAAACTCCTGGCAGTTTGGGGACATCTTTGCAGCTCATGATGAGGACTGTACACGAACCGGTCTGGTCCAGCACGTTATCGACACCGGGACGGCACCCCCTATCCTTATCCCCCCTCGAAGCATGGCTTGGACAAAGAGAGTGGCTGCAGGGGTGATCGAGCCATCTCGATGGTCGGCCCCGGCTGTGCTGGTAAAGAAAAAAGATGGCACCTGGCGATTCTGTGTCGACTACAAGAAATCGAACCAGGTCACCAGGAAGGACTCGTACCCACTGCCACGGATCGATGAGGCGCTGGACTACATCGCGGGCTCGGCCTGGTTCAGCTCCCTTGATCTCTGCAGCGGCTATTGGCAGGTAGAAGTGGCACTGGGGGCTCGCCCTAAGACAGCATTCTCCATAGGCCAGGGTTTGTGACAGTTCACCGTTATGCCCTTTGGTCTGTGTAATGCACCCGCCACGTTTGAACGCTTCATGGAGCGGCTACTGTCTTCCATTCCCCGGCCGCAGTGTGTCCTGTACCTACTCCTGGTACACGCCCCTGATTTTACCAGAGCTCTGGCCAATCTCCGCCCTGTCCTAGAGAGCATTCGCCGGGCGGGCCTCCGTCTCAATCCCCAGAAGTGCGAGTTATTGCGGAGGCAGGTCACCTTCCTGGGATGATGTCGTCGGACCTGAAGGGGTGTCCACTGACCCAAACAAAGTGGCCTTCGTCCAGGAATGGCCCACCCCCACCTCTGTCACCGAACTCTGGAGCTTCATGGGGCTGGCCTCCTACTATCACCGCTTTGTCCAGGACTTTGCTCAAATCGCCAGGCCCTTCCTTCGCCTCACTGAAAAGGGACGACGATTCCAATGGGACGACGCCTCCCCCTCTGCTTTAGCATGCACCTGTGTGAAAAATATTCAAGCTATCTTGCAAAGCAAGAAGAAAGAAATAGGGAGTAGTCGAAGAGCAACTCCTCGTATGATAAGCGAGAAAAATAATGTGACCTTGAGTAGGAACAAAATGTCCTGGTTGATGTACTTCAACATTTGGTAAATTGGTCGATTCTGTACTCAGCAAAGTGCATGTATTGGCTCCTTGCAAGTAAAATCTATCACCAAAAGACTCCAGCGACTCTGTCATTTTTGATAAAGGGAAAATATTTCTAACAGGAGGGCCAGCTAGCCCGCTGTTTAGAGGCCCTCAAGGCTAATGCTAGGTAACCAACTAGGATAATAGTTAGCTTCAAGGCTAATGCTGGCTAACCAACTAGGATATTTAGCTTTAGATACCTGCAGAAATAAATACTACTGGGTAGAAAATTCCATTAAATAGACACATTGGCTTAGATTTACCTACACATGAATGCTAGTCACATTCAAAAATATAATCTGATCATATCCAGTCAGAAGAAAAGAGAGTAGCTGGCTGGACTCCCGCCTTGGGCCGGACAGTTGGAGTACACTAGCAATCTTGTGAAATCAACACTGTAGAGTTGTTTGCAGAATATGACATTTGACTCCCTGTATCAGCACCAACTCTTTTTGAGGAATACTATCTTGTAGATGAATTACACAAAACAAGTACTGAAATGACTCTATATATCACTTTTGATTTTACTGCGTATATTTTAATAAAAAATAAGTTATATGTCAGCATATTTCATGTGATTTCTGTTAAGTTAATAGTTTTATTTGTTCTCCAATTTCTTACTGAATGTGTGAAATCCTGGCATTGGTTTGAATTACCAATTTTTTACAAAAGGGCCCTGGAATTATTCTGGGATCTACATATCATATAATAAATGCATGATGTTTTAATCTGTTAATGTAAATCAAATTCAATGTATTTGTCTCTATCACAAATGTGACAGCCATGTCAGCTTCACAACCCTTTTTTAAACCAAATTATTGAAAAACTAAAAGTAAGTTTAATAAATCTTAAAAAAAAATGGAAAAAACAACAAAGAGATACAATTCTGTTAAATATCAAGGTTTTTCTTGCGGATAACTATGTGATCTACTTGTTCTGGTTTAAGAACACTTCTCTGCTCAGATATCACATCTCATATCTCCAGCAGCAGTATTTTACTGTGTTGACCAAGATACAACATTTGTGATAAAACTGTAAGCCATTGCAGGGGTTTCCAAACTTTCTATACCCCGCTGTGCACACACAGTTAAAAAAATGATAAACCTTCAGATGTTTGTTTCTTGCATGATGTAGGTCTCATTATCATTAGAAAGACCCAGTAATCACAGTAATACAGTATTTTTAGACAGAAGAACCTACAAGTCAGCCTACCAATAATTATAGATACATCATGACATGCAACAATATTTGCTCACTATAACAAATATGTTTCTTATTAACTTTATTTTTGGACAGATAAATAAAATACTGCTGAATTACGCTTTTGCTTTACAGTTTACAATTTAGGTTCTTAGCAGACTCTTATATCCAAAGCAATTTACACAGCTTACAATTCCTAAATTAATCAATTTATACAGCTGGATATTTACTGAAGCAATTCAGTTTAAGTTCCTTGCTCAAGGATACAACGACTTGACCAGCAACCCTTTCGGTTTTTGGTTACTGTATGCCAACTAGTGTTATGAATGGGCTTATTGGCTCTTGTGTAATTTAACTGTACAGGGTTTGAGATGTGTATGTGCCAAACGCATGTCCTTGTCCATCTGCAGCTTTTACGGTGGAAAATCCTGCCTCACACAGGTAGGCTGCGGCGAAAGGCAGAAACCTGCCAGGCTTTGCTTAACTTTCCTATACTTACCATACGACACTTTACTTTATTACAGTATGATTTAGGGGGATTGCAATTCTAATTTACGTAGTCTCAGCAGGAGTAAACTATGGCAGTATACAAAAAGTGGCGAGATGCAAGGAAAGGTAATCTAGCCATGAAGGTGGTCAGAGTCTTTCCCGCCTCCTGGGAGCAGAGCCAGACCAATGAGGGTGGGCATACTAATAGAGAGGTAACAGCAAGGAAAGATCTTTGCACCTTAAGGTTCTATGGCTTTATTCCCCCCTCCATCTCAAGATACTAAAGATAGCTAAAAGATAGCACTCAAGATAGCTAAATTGAACATGTAGGTTACATGTATTAATGTAGAGACTGAGTCTGATTCCCCGACAAAGTTTGGTAAAATGAAAAGGCTCTACCACCTGATTGACTTTGATCCTCTTGGGATAGTCGAAAAGCCAACCTCTTGTGAGCAATGTAATCTCTGAGGACTGTTGGGGACAAGGAGGTCTTTTAATTACAAAGGCCCAAAACCATGTAATTGCTTAAAAGTAACAAATAACACCTTAAAGTCTGCATGGTGCTTGATTGTTAAACAGTGAAGTGATGCAGACTGGTGTGACGTGCACATTTTTGGCCATCTTTGGCTACGATCCTGTCAGCAGCATTTTGCACAAGATGCAATGGTTCTAAAATGGAAAAAGGATATTTTTGTAACATGGTATTCAAATGAGAGATCTGGGTCAATTGCCCAGTTACTCTGCGTTGCCACGCTCCTGGAGGAACTCATGCGACGCATCCCTCTGAGCACCACTCAAAAGACCCCAGTGGCGCCGACCTCACCACCAAACAGGGGTTATGTAATAACGCCGGTTAATGAAATAAATTTCCTATTTGTAATAACTTTGGAATTTTTAATATAATAAAACCGGTAACAACTTGCCGGTTAATGTAATAAGCTGTGAATGGTTAATGTAATAATTTTTTGTGCTAAATTTAATAATTTATCATATTAACCGGGAGTTATTACATTAACTGGTGAGTAACAACTTTTTTTCTGAATAATGTAATAACTTCAACCGATCATGAAATAACATACCTTAATCAATGTTTTTATTTACTACTTCCGTCAATATATGTAAAAGATATGTTGGCTGAAAAGCTGCTGGTAGGAACAGTGGGTTGGCCACCAAAATAAAGGAACTGATGGCAAAACACAGTGGATGAAGGCCTGGCTAATTTTTGAACTTCTTAAATATAAGTTATACTGTTAAGTTACTATTGAAAATGTGTGTATTTCGTTCACATTTGTGATCCTTACAAGACATTTTTTATTTCAAGTGAAGCATTTTATTTTTGTTATTTTGGTAGATATTTTGAAGTTGTAATTGTTAATATAAGCGGTATTGTTTATTCACATTTGAGATCCTTTAGGACTAGTATGACTACATTATTTTCCACTTGAGAACATTGTTTGTCTTCTTACAGATATGTTAATATGTTAAACAATAAAGGTTATATAACTTTAGAAACAGTTTCCGAAACGTGTCAAGTAGTGTTTTTAAGCTTTTAAACTATATAAGCAATTACTCAAGATATTATAAATAATGTAAAATATCTGGATATGCTTATATTGTTTTCAGGTAACCTTTTACTTCTCTAAAATCATGTAAATGTGTGTGTCGACATGTGTATGTGAATGTGTGTGTGTGTGTGTGTGTGTGTGTGTGTGTGTTTGTATGTGCTTGCACACACAATTTGGTCTGAGCACAAAGCTCAGGGAAACCAGGGTCTCCTTTGCACCTCATGACCGTTTTTACTCACTGAGATAAATTTAAGGCCCTAGGCTTGGACAAAAACAGTTCAGGCATAAGCTCGAGAAGTCAATAAAAGTCTCATGCAAGGTTGCTTAAGAAGCTGGTTAATTTCTATTTTAAATGTGCATGCAGCAAAATGTGACACTTCAAATGAAAGAAATCAGAGACTAGACAGATTTTGATAAGTTATTACATGATCGGTTGAAGTTATTACATTATTCATAAAAGTTAGTCAGCGAACAACTTAATAACCACCGGTTAATGTAATAAATATTACATTTAGCGGAAAAAATTATTACATTAACCGGTTTTATAACATTAAAAATCCAAAAGTTACTACAAATAGAAAATCTATTACATTAACCGGCGTTATTACATTAACCGTTACACACCCAGCTGTCAACAGTGGAGACAGAACAGAATCGACCGGCATCTGTGCATGTACTGTGGTGAGCCACCTGCGGGCTGCATTTCCCTCGAGCCTTGCAATTAGATTTAGATTCAGATTCTACTTTATTGTCATTGCACAAATTATAAAACCAAGACAACAAAATATAGTTTAGCATCTGATCCAGAAAGTGCAAAAAGTACTACTAAGTGCCGTCATAGACAATAATTAGACAATTAGACAACACAATAATTCTATGTACAGTAAGTATGACCAAAAGTGCAGTGAATTAGCAGCGGACTGTACAGCGTGTCCAGTAGAGTAAAACCAGTAGAATACAGTATATTACAAACAGGTCCCAAGTGGACCGTCATTGAGAGGTGATATGGGGGTGAGGTGCTGGCGCAGAGAGTTAGGGTTCAGCAGGATAACAGCTGCAGGAAAGAAGTTGTTCTGCAGCCTGCTTTTCCTGCCGTCCAGGCTTCTGTATCGCCTCCCGGATGGGTGGAGGGGAAATAGTTTGTGGTTGGGGTGGAAGGGATCCCTGATAATGCCACTCGCCCTTCGCATACACTGCTTCCGCTGGATGTCCTCAATGAAGGGAGCTGAGTAATCAACAAAGTAAGCAAAAACACAATTGTTGTGGACATTATAGACGATCAAACAAGAGCCAGAATGCTAAGAGAAAGAGACCTGGATCTACAAAAGGCTGTTACAATCTGCCAGGTAACAGAAGCAAACAAAGCACAGATAGGTCAAATACAATCTGCGCAGCCAGTGCAGACAGAGATGGCAGTGCATGACAGTAAAAAGAAGGATGAGAGCGAAGGAACCAAACTACAAAGACATGATAGAAGACTGCAAACAAAAGGAAACAAAAGAGATAAATGCCCAGCATAAAAAAAATGTGGGAAGATTAATCACGTTGCAAATACATACCTGTCAAAAGCTAGAGGAAAAACAAAAAACTATATATAGAGTCTGATTCTGAGGCACAGTGTATGTAGATACACTATATGGACAAAAGTATCAGTCCCATTGCCACAGGTGTATAAAATCAAGCACCTAGCTAGAATGGGTCATTCTGAATTGAATTTGAGTGTGTTACTGTAATAGAATGCCACTGTTGCAACAAGTCAGTTCGTAAAAATGTGTTCCCTCCTAGATGTTCCCACAATCAACTATAAGTGGTATTGCAAAGTGGAAGCATTTAGGAACCACAGCAACTCAGACATGAAGTAGCAGACCACATAAAGTTACAGAGCTGGGTCGCCGAGTCCTGAGGCACATAGTGCATAAAAGTTGCCAATGCTCTGCTGATTCAATAACTGCTGAATTCCAAACCTCCTCTGGCATTAACATCGGCACAAAAACTGTGTGCCGGGAGCTTCATGGCATGGGTTTCCATGGTCGAGCAGCTGTATGCAAGCCTTACATCACTAAGCACAATGCCAAGCGTCGGATGGAGTGGTTTAAAGCACGCCGCCACTGGACAGTTCTCTATCTGGCAGTCTGATGGACGAGTCTGGGTTTGACGAATGCCAAGAGAACGTTTCCTGCCTGACTGCATGCTGCCAACTGTAAAGATTGGTGGAGGAGAGATAATGCTATCGGGTTGTTTTTCTGGGGTTGGCCTGGGCCCCTTAGTTCCACTGAAGGGAAATGTTAGTGCTTCAGGTTACCAAGACATTTGGGAAAATTCTATGCTTCCAACTTAGTGGAAACAATTTGGGGAAGGCCCTTTTCTGTTCCAGCATGACTGCGCCCCAGTGCAAGGTCCATAAAGGCATGGTTGGATGAGTTTTCTGTGGAAGAACGTGACTGACCCGCACAGAGTCCTGACCTCAACCATATCGAACACCTTTGGGATGAACTAGAATGGAGATTGTGAGCCAAGCCCTCTCGTCCAACATCAGTGTCTGACCTCACAAATGCTCTTTTGGAAGAATGGGCAAAAATTCCAACAGACGCACTCCAAAATCTTGCAGAAAGCCTTCCCAGATGAGTGGAAGATGTTATAGTTGCAAAGTGGGGAGCAACTCGATATTAATGCCTATAGATTTAGAATGGGATGTCATAAAAGCTCCTGTAGGTGAAATGTGTAGGTGTCCCAATACTTTTGTCCATACAGTGTATATTGAGCTTCGATGACATTGTAGACTGGAAAGTGGTAATTGTCATTGGGGGTCAAAAAGACACTAGACACAGGCACACAATGCAATGTAATACCAGATTTTGTGCACAATAGAGCAGACATAGAGGTAGAGAAGTGAAATGCAAAACTACAAGTTACATCCCCACACTTTAGTGTGTGTACTTGTGTTGTTCTTTGTGTCCTGTGTTCTGCTGTCCCTTTCCCTCACAGTTCAGGTTCCCCACGATTGGTCCAACACACTGTCATTCTTCATTTGTCCACCCGTTCCCATCTTCTGGTCATCCAATCAACTCATCATCCGTTTGTCTGCTGTTTGAGCACGGCCATTTTAACGAGAGTTCATGGCACATTTAAAGGAGGGAGCTTTAGAGGAGAGGTTGACTTGAGAACTTCTGAGAGAGAATTTGATTTGAGAACTAAGAGAGAGTTGTTTGTTTTGAAGTGTTTGTGATAAGCTGTAGTCATTGTTGAGTCATTCATGTTCCCTAATTGTTTCCTTGTTCTACGTTTTGTTATTCAATTGTTAAATATACTTTTGTAATCATTATTCATTTAATTTATTTGTGGGGAGAAGATACAGGTAAGATACCCCTGGGGTCTACATTCTACCCATAGGTAAATTATCTGTTAAAAACATTAGGTAAGGGGCGAGTGCCACACTCTGTATTGTTTGGTTAGGTAGCCCGACCCTTTGTATTTGGTTGTGTTTTTTAGCTTTGGGACCGCCCGTGTTCCTTCTCCCCTTATTGAGTGCTGGTGGAGTATCTGAGTTATTTATTATTTATAATAAAAACCACCCTTTATGCACTCGACTACCTTGTCTCATGTCTACCCACTTGTTATTTAAAATCCATTGGTGTATTTTTATGTTACATCATACCCTAGACATGCCGCTCTGTGTCGTAATACTACTTAAGGAAGAACATTAAGTTTAACCCACTAAAATTTAAATTAAAAGAACATCTACTAATGGGATGGGGGACAAAGACACGGCTGCCAATGTCTGTAAGGTTTCTTGTACTGTTGTGGATAAAATCTAAATCAAAAGCAAATCAAGAGAAAGAACAGAAGTAGAAACATGATTACGACAGAGGGGCAAAGAGATACGCTGAGAAGACAAAAACAGGAGACGGGCTACAGTGATTGGAAAAATCCCACAGCCACGTTCATATATTGTAGAGACAGATAGGTCACACAACCAAATATTGACTGGAGGTGTTCAAAAATTCTGAAATCTACACATGGAAATCAATATGATGAACCAACACGACCAACCTTTACAGAGAGTGTGACAAGAGAGAAGAGCCAGAAGCCCTAAGGGTGCCAAAAGACTCCGCTGAAAGATGATACTCCATTGAAATAGGATAACCTCTAGACTGAAAAGAATGAATTCATTAAAGCAGTCAATATGGGTTAAGAAAAGGGAGATGTAATGACATGAGGGTTACAGTTAATTACAATAACAACTTTCAATTTGATTTTATTTGTTTAATAGTCTTGCCAATATTTTTAACACACCTGTGATCTGAAAGGTTCTTACGACCAGCCTATCAATGGTCCCTATATTTAAGACAGGTTTTCCCGTGTGCAAAACAAAAGACACCTTCTAAAACACTAATAAACTAGCTTGTCCTTATCAGCAGAATAGCAAAGGTTCCAGGGTAGCCATATAGTTCCATATAGTGATGCTTGAAAGTTTGTGAACCCGTTGAATGTTATAAAAAGATAAGAATGCTGCCCAGTTGGTTACCCATTCAGGTGAATGCAAAACACATCATACCCAAGTAGACCTAAGAGGACCTCAGGAAGAAGAGTGGTGAGTGTGCATCAGTACAAGGAAGATTATGAAATATGGAGAAGATTTGGGCCTTGTAACACGCATAATGTAATAACACCGCATTATGTAAGAACTTGTAACAAATGTTCACTTCATTATGTAATAACACCCGCATTTTGTAATAATCTGCCGCATTTTATAATACACAGATTGAACGCAATATGTAATAAATTTCCCCAAATTTTGTAATAAATTATTACATATTGTGGTGGTCAGGGTCGGCGCCAGAACATAAGGAACGGACGGGCAAACTTTGACAGGGGGGTATGTTGTTCGCATCACATAGATTTTATTAAGTGTATAATTAACATTATCTCAGGGAGAGAATTCAGCTGAGGGGGCACAGTGATCTTTTTGGGCGGGCCTGGACCCCCAAGGCCCGACCATAATGCCGACACTGGCGGTGGTTATTACAAAATGCGGGAGTAGCACTTTTTTATGATGAAAATCGAATAATACGGTGCATAATGTAATAACCAACCAAAATGGATGTCCTGATTTATAAAAATCGTCATAACAACGTTTATTTTATTCTAGCATGAATCATACTGACTCAAAATAAAAAGATACTATTAGTTCAGGATTAATAGTATCTTTCATTGCTCAAAAACAAAAACAAAAATGGTCACTGTGTCACTGTATTCCATAGCTTAATAGAAACAGTAATTGAGGGTTCATAGAGACATAGAAACTGCACGACACTGAGTGTTATACTGACACAAACATCTAAGTACTGGTACACACAAATGTCTGGAGACACACACACACACACAGCTCTGCCATTAGCCATCAAGATTATGCAAATTGTACAGAAATACAGAAAATTAGATTAAAAATGGATGTACAACTCCAGCATGTCCTTCACTTAAAACAGGCCATAGCTTACATGTTAGACACACATGTAGCCCAACAATGATCTGGGAACTAGATCTAAAGGAACTAAACTACATACACTTAAAAAAAAAATCTAAGTACAGTGCAAAACACAAGAGATAATACTCTCTCTTCCAAAAAATGTCTTTCATCCCCAGGCCATCATCCACTTGTTATTTTTGCTGATTAGCTCCCTTACTCTCATTGCAAGACCACTACCAGCAGTTTTGTAGAGCCTCATCATACTAATGACACTGTCATTGTTACAATCCAAATCAAGGCTAAAGATTAAAGATCAGCTAAAGATTCCCTGAGGTAGATTTGAGGATGGAACGGTGACGCAAGGTCTCGAAAAAGTTGTGAAACTCGGTTGAATACACCAAGCATTGACATGTCTGCATCAAGGGTCAACTGCACAATAAATGACAGCAATTCTGTCGACAGGATGGGCATGTCATGTTTTCCATCTCCATCATCATATTGGGGTCCATCCAGCAGGGTATCATCTTGTATGTAATACTTTCTAACAGGCCTGGTAGCTATTGCTAATTTTCTCTAAAATGCTCAAACTTCCAAAAAACCCCCAACATGTCAGCAACTTAGTCTGCTCATAAATGAGTCCGTGGCACGCATACACGCCCTCCCCGACAGGACAATGACCGGAAGGGCCAATTGCCCTTAATTGGGCGTAGGTTCCACTGATGGTAATTTAATATGGGGGGAGATATAACAAAATATGCACTGCCTGTGCCAAAATTTTAGTTCTTTGTGTACGCACAATGTGTGTTATGTGGTAGAATGGAACCAGAACTGGCAAACTGCACACTTCCTTATGGACTACAGTATTGTTGAGATCCAGGCTGTGGAGTCCATCTTTGAGGATAAATGACCATTCATTTTCACAGGTTTACAGAAACGCTAGATGTCAGGTTTATTCAAATGTATTGTTGTGTAGATAGCTTTTCTTTAATACCTAACAAGAGATGTGATTCAGGGACCAAATACAGAACACAGGACTTTCAAAGACAACATTAACTAAATAATTAAAATGGTCTATTGTCCATACAGGAACACATGCAGTGATTTGCAACTTTCAGCAAAAAAAGCATGCTTTTCCTTGCAGTTTTCTTTGAATGATAAACTAACTATGTAACGTTCAAAAAATACTATTAAATACAATTGCAATAAATGCAATAAATAGGCTTAAAAATTTTTATTTGGTCCCAGTTGTTTGTGTATGGTCCCTACACACTCATAGGGATAGCTATAGTCTTTTCCGCCCTTTTGATTTTATGTTATATTTAATGTTACAAACTGTTTAATAACTTAATGTAATTGTTTATAATTTAATTAAACACATTTATAAATATCCAGAAAATGTATAGAATAAGTACTGGAAGTGAAAATTTGTGGATGAAAAATTTGCTGGAGGTAATTCAGAATAATTCAATCTATCATTTTGCCTTAAGTCATCATTTAATATCATTAACTAATTCAATTTGTTCACATTGTGAAACATGCAAGAGGTTCCCAGATGGGCGTTAGGTAGAGACAGCTAATCAAGGAAAGTTCAGCTGATGACAGGAACACACTTGACCCCAATTATCTCATCATCTTACCCATGAACCCTCATGCGTGGCAGGAACTTGCGGGGAAAGCCACTGTGAGGAAAGAAAAAGATTCTGTATTGTGTCACTTGGCTTTGACCATAGGAGAACCTGATTTGTGTTTGACGAACCTGACCATAATGCTGATGAAGAATTGCATCCAATCCTTTTTTGTTATGTTGCAGGGATATTTATACTTGTATCTTTTAATCCGCAGGAAAAATAAAACCACAGCTACCACTGCTAAATCTGCAATTCTTCCTCAATCAATTCGCTGTTCTGCGACTGCATCGTGAAAACACTCCCACACCAGTTACAACATAAAGAAAAGTGGGATTTTTTTCTCTTTGCTAGAAAAATTCATAAAACATTAATGCATTCAATAAATATCTGATCACTGTTTGATATTTCACTTTAATTATATATTTTTATTTCCAATAAACACCAGCATGAACCAATTAAACTTTGATTTTATTCAGCCAAATCCACTGACATGATTAGAAATGTTTTAATTATGCGCTGCCAAGGTAGAGAAAACTGTCTCTATAACGATGAGGCATCCATGCTTAAATCTAAATTAGACTCTTCACAGTCCACAGTCAAAAACACAAGAGACCAGCCTCCCGAGTTGCTCAGTTGGTAAAAGTGCTCTCCCGAGCACAGACTGAATCCTATGAGCTGGAGTTTGCCCGTTTGAATCCAGCTCGTATCATAAGCGTATTGTAACTGGGATGGCACAGCAGCAGTGTGCAGCTGGCATACCATCGCCTGGACTAGGGTGGGTGACATCGGCATGGCTTTTCTCAGCTTCTTCTGAGTCTCCGGCCAGCTTCCTGGGAGCATGCAGGCTTGCAGTACTGCTGAAAGGGATGTGCCTACTCCAATTCATGTTGAAAACTAGTAAGTCCAAATTTGAGGAGAAATTTACAAGAAAAAACCACCCCACAAGAATGTTTCAAAATAAACTTTTATGGCTAAACTTTTGAGCATAATTACACCACATTACCGATCATGTAAATTTCGCTCATATTGTTTGATAGCCATAGATGGCTATAAAGCTTTCAAGCCATTTTAGGTAAACTTACTTTCTCTCCCCTCCTGAACTACATTTGCCAGTTTGAAAGACAAGTTGACAAGCCTGTGCGTTGTAGATATACCAAGCTTAGATCACTATAGGCTATATGTTCAAATCGGCCCACAGTGCTCAGCACATCTCTGGAGTGTTGCAGAAGTGCAGGCTGCCAGTAGCTGGCTACCAGCTTACTAAAGATAATTACAGAACCTGATTATGCCGCCCTGAGTCACAAATCGAAGGCTGAGGTTCTTTTCTCACAGATTTTTCATGTATTCACCGACATAGACGGCGACACCAACTCCAACACCAACACCAACACTGAAGATGGAAACATGGAAAACGCACATGACTATAAGAGAGGGGTTTGTATCTTGAAATACTCTGATACATACAGGTCTGGTAATTTTAGAGTTTTGTAAATAATTTTGTACAAAATATAAATTTTCAGGTGCTTTTTTTGATGAACAAAGCTAGCAAGGTACATAATATGCGCAACTACACCGCAACTGTCTAGGTCCATAGACCAAAATAAATTGCATCGTATGAACAAAGTATACGAGAAGTATATAAAAACTGTAAATTCATAAATTAAAAATATATTTGTCAATTCATGAATTAATTTGGTAGTTTGCCAACTGATCTTTCAATTTAATTCGCCAATTCATCTTTCAAGTTCATTTGGCAATCAAACTCTTTTTAAAGGTTATAAATTATCTGAGGAAGCAGATTTTGACCTTCATGGGGATCTGTTTTGAGCCAATCAAACATAGGACAGCGGGCTTGATTGATGATGCTGTAATTGTAAAGCAAACTCTTTTCTTCTTTGCATATTGAGTTGGCTTTCTTAAAGCTGTCTAGCTTCTCCCTGTGGGAAACTGCTAGGTACAGGTGGCTATAGCTGGCCAGCTTTAAATAACCTCTCCGAATAGTGCAACCAGCCAGTTATGCCTCAGTATCTTTCAGCACCTCACAACAGTGATTTTAGAAACGGTTGTCCAGGAGGATGATGAACTGAGTCTAGCTAGCCTCTATGTAACACACCCTATTTAACCCACCTGGCTACTTTGCTTCCATCCGCCTTAGCCAGGGATCAAACTCGGATCTTCAAAACAGACAAGAGATGATTAGCTTTTTGAGCCAACGACCTAAATCCTGCTACCTATAGGAATAGATGAAAGTAGATTTTTCTCCCAGTGTTCAGTTGTGTAAATTAACAGGATATGTTAGGATTTACAGTGCATTCAGAAAATATTCTGACTCTGATAAAAATATGATTATGCTTAAATACTAGTTAGTGCAAGTTAGTGCTAACCCCTGCAACAATAAGGTAATTATCAGGGTATGCACATGTATGAAAAATATTCAAGCTATCTTGCAAAAACAAGAAGAAAGAAATGGCAGTAGTTGAAAAGCAACTCCTTGTATGATAAGCGGGAAGAATATTGTGCCCTTGAGCAGGAACAGATGGTCCTGGTTGAAATATTTTAACAATGATTTGTGTGTTTTTATGTGTAATCCCAAATCTTAAATTGTACTACGGAGCAGAGCTCGTCAGTCGATTCTATATTCGAAGTGCATGTATCGGCTCCTCGCAAGTAAAATCTATTACAAAAAGATTCCAGTGACTCTGTCATCCTTGATAAAAAAAATATTTTGAACACTGACCCCTTAAATTTTTCCAGATTAATTAAATATTTTTTTCCCCTCATAAATCTACACACAATACCCCATAATGACTTTGTGTTTTAGAAATTTTGGGACATCAAAAACAAAAAACAGAAATACCACATTTACATAATTATTCAGACCCTTTACTGCAGGGGTTTACTGCCCCTGCAGGGGCAATTCATTTAAATGTCGGGCCAGTTGATCGCTTGGTTGCTGCAGAGCGGGCCAATTGCAACCAGCCCCCCCGCAGAAATGTTTTTGTAATTATATATTTTAACTTGTCACTTTGTTATATATCTATACAAACAATTGAAACTGAAAGTTCACTGTGCAAAAATCATGTGATTATTTCCATGTGATTACTATAACAGAGTGGTGCATGCTCAGTTGGTTACAATATTATTAGCTGATTGTTTTACAAAATGTCTCTCTCTACCCTTAAACAAAAAGTTGATGTAGAAAACCGCAGATTTTTCAAACTTTCAACTTTTGGAGTTTGCTCTGCACAAGAAGCACACGCTTATGTGAGCCATGCCTTGCCAAAAAGAGCTTTCAGAGGATCTACGATCAAGAATTG